>VDFB02370925.1:0-12229 GCA_007258455.2 Sequoia sempervirens
TATGTGTGTGTGTGTGTGTTTATGTATATATAGATGTATACAATAATGTGTATATGTATATAGTTATATATCTATATATATACATGTATATATGTATGTATGTATGTATGTATAGTTTTTGAAACAATTTTTTAATAGTTTCCCTATTTGTCTATAATATTTAGTGCGAGATAATGTGGCTTCAATTTAGAATTGATAAGCCAATTGTTACATATATTGCTTGTGTTATATGAATATGTTTTATGATATTCTTTCCTCTTGTTTAAAAGTTCTATTTAATGTTGGGTTTCGATCATCTATCATTTTGCTATGGTTCTTTAGTGTTTTCTTAATAGTTCTTTTAAAATTTACCTATTTCTCTACAATATTTAGTCCCAAATAATCCATCTCTAGTTTAGAATATATTTATCTATATATGTACATATATATGTATATATATGTATGTATATATATGTGTGTGTGTTTATGTATATGTATACTTATTTATATATATATATATATAAATATATGTATGTATATATATATGTATGTATGTATGTATATGTATATATATATATCTATGTATATATATATGCATACATATATATATGTATATATATATGTATATATATATATGTATATATATATGTATATATATATATGTATATATATTTGTGTGTGTGTGTGTGTGTATATATATATATATATGGGAAATTATACTGTGAAATGTGTGAGAAAATATATTGATTAGCTTGCATTGTCAAAAGAACCATTGTGGTGTTGGTTTGATAGCAAGCTATTGTAAAAAATTGAACTATATTCTTTGACAATAAACCCACATTAAATAGAACTTGTAAATGCAATGGGTGGCAATAATCTGTAATAAATGGCTATAAGGCCATAGAATTAATTGGGAATTTGAGCTACATTACTTGACACTAAATATTTTAGAGAAATAGACAAGACTTGTCTAGAGTTTTAAATGATGATGTGGTGCTTGCTTTTTCAACAAAGGATGTTTGTAAATGTTGCTCATTGGTCAATAAGGATTGGGAAAAAATTATGAATTTAGAATTGACATGACAACTATTACATAGCTTGGTTGTCTTGTATCAATATGTTTCATGATATTCTTTTCCCCTCATCTATTTGAGTATCAATATATTTTATGATATTCTTTTCCACTCATTTGATTGAAGTTTCCTGTAATAGATTATTCTATTGTTCTTGTAATAAGTGATTGTTTTCAATTTTTAAAAATTTTGAATTTTTGTCATGGTTAATTTGTTAGGATGGAACTTGTTATATGACTTGTATCAATATGTTTCATGATGTTCTTTATAACTCAGTTGTTTGAAGTGAGTTTGAAGCTACCTGTAAAAAATTATTCTATTATTCTTGTAACAGGCATTGTTCTCAATTTTTAGAATTTTGTTATTTTTTCCGTGGTTATTTTGTTTGTATTGAATATGCTATATGTCTTGTATTTATATGTTTCACTATATTTTTTTAGCCTCATCTATTTCAAGCTCCCTATAACAAAGTGTTGATTGTCATGGTTTGGCTCTTGTAAATTCTAAAATTTTGCACATTGCTAGAAACTGCAACCATGGTGTTGATCTATGCCTTTGGGCTATAGACAAAAACATATACACATATATATGTATTGAATTCCTTGTTTTCATAGTTAAAAATGTACATATCTGTAGATATATATATCCATGTATACATACCAAGACTAGTGTGGCTTGTTTGACAATCCAATAGTGATTTATATATACAGATGTATATTAAAGCAGATCTGTATGGTGTCTTTATTGGTATTTATGTAGACTTTCATTTACAAATAGTAAAAAAAACATGACCGCAATGCCTCTTTCGATAATGAAACTTAATTGGTATATTTTTTCATACATTTTGGAGAATAATTTCCCATGCTGCAATGTCAGGGTGTGTGCAAGAAGTTGAATCCACTTTTTGGCCAAAAAGTGAGTGTTTTCCCTGATTTTCAGTATTTGACACATTTGACCTTAAAATTTGAAGCACTTAGAGATGAAATCTTTAAAAAGGTCACTAATCATAAAATGTAGTGCTCAGAGTCTAGTTTCCAAATATGTAATTTATTTCAATACCCAGATTGTACAAATTGAGTTTTAATAGGCATTTCTAAAAACCACTTTTAAAAGTCTTTTTTTTTTACCATACCATGCACGTGTACGACATCCATATTTTGACTTAAATTATCGTATTTTTCTAAATCCTTTTGGGAAAAGTTTTATGACTCATTGAAGCTTGCTCTTGATATTTTTTTGTAATTTTTTATTGAATATTTTTTTTTTGTTAACTTTTTATTAGACAGATTTATCGTTTTGAAAAATTGTCATGTACGACATGCATACGATGACCTAAACTTATCATTTTCTTATTTATTTATTTTTCAAATTGAAAATAATTGTCTGAAGTTTGCTCTTGTGCAATCTATTTGTCAAAATGTTATGTTGATCAAAAGTTATTAAAATAGTAAAAAACTCTGATATTTAAAGTTTATGGACCAATTTTATTAGAAATTAATTGAAAAATAGAAAAAATAATTCAATTGAAAAACAAATTACATATTTAGAATCTGCGAACAAATACAAAATGGGTTTTAATTTTTGTTAGAAAATTTTACCAAAAAGGTGTCGTATATGTCAAAGTGCGGTATTTTTTATTTGACGTACATTGAGACCTTCAACTTGCCAAGGTCAAACCAAGGTTGAAGGCCTAGGATTCAGGACTTCCAATGCTTTTCCCTAAACTAAAACATTGTAAAACCACCATGATGCAAAACAAAATTTAGAAATTTAAAAAGCGGGATCGGATTTTATTAATAAACGGGATCTTGTACTATAATAGGGATCCCGTTCCCATCTGATAGTATTCCGACCGTTGTAAATGGAACGGGATCCCGTTACCTTTACAATGGCTCCGACATTCAATGTCGGTGAACAGGATCTCGATTATAGAGCGGGATCCTGCTTATTAATAAAAGCGGGATCCGTTTATAATAAAGGATCTCGTTTATAAGCGGGATCCCATTTATTTTATTTAAATACACTCCAAAAAATTACTGTGAAGTCTGTAACTTCACATGTACGACCGAGAGTAGTAAAAGTAAATTATTTTTCATAAGTTATTGTATTTACAGGTGGTAAACTTTATTTTTAGTTGATTTTATCAAATGGGGTATCATCTACACCATTTTTGAAGTAAAAATTGTGTTATTTTTAGTGTTTGTTTGGAGGAGACAAAGGTTTCAATTTGCAATATGGATTGAATTTTTCAAAGGAAGCATGAAGAAAACAATTTTTTAAAAGTGGAATTGTGGTAGTTTTCTACTTGTTTTGAGAACACAAGAGGAATAATTTATTTTTGTTGTAGGTGTTCCGCTTCAGATTTGGATTGAATATTTATGAAGTATTTCACTATTAACATTCATTTGTGCTTGAGAATTTTTCTAATTATGGCCGGAATAAAGGCTGCGTAATAAAGAGAGAAGAAAGACATTGACTCCTCAAGAAGTTGAAGCAAATAGAGAAAAAGAGAGACAAAGACAAAGAGAAAGAGAAAGAAGAATGAGAATAAAATCAATGAGCGATGGTGGAGCAACCAATTCAACAACTATTGAAGATGAAAACATTGAAGATACCATAGTTGTAGATGAAGCTAATTTGCAAGGAGTCAATTTGGAGAAGAATATGATTATACAAACAAGTCCTACTATGTCTTCAAATCCCTCTTTGCATGTTAAGGAGAATGTTTCAATATGCACAAATCCAGGTATGTCTTCAATCCACATGTTAGTGAAATGGTAAATTTGTATGTACAAGTTTTACAAGATGCTAGATATAATGATGTTGACATTGACTATATTCAGAGAGATGAAACTTTTATAGAACTTGTTGTAAAAAAATCTTTTATTTGTTGCAAATGAAAATCAAAAGTGATCATAGAACGAAAATGAAAACAAAACCTATATTTTTGATAGAAAATGAAAGTATTGTTTTGTTGATGAAAATGAAAATGAAAATGAAAATGAAAATGAAAACCGTTTCTGTTGATGAAAATGAAGATGAAAATGTAAATGAAAATGAGATGAAAATCTAGAATGTGATGTTGAATTTAATGAAAATACTTAAAATTGGAAGTGGTGTTTTCGATAATCTTCGATCCAGCCGGAGGAAAATAAGAACACATGCGAATAAAATATACACCAAATTCTTTTTTCATAAAAAAATTGCATTTCAATGTCAACTAATGATGCAATTGATGAGAATGCAAAAAATGAGGAAAGTAATGAAAAGGTTAGGCTTTTCTATTAAACCAAAAAGAAAGATCAATCATTAAAACATGCTACATCATCCTACTTGTTACTTAGTGCAAATTCAATCTATTGGGAAAAATAATTCGATCTAAAGATAAAAATGCAGCAAGAAGGCTATAACTACTGCTATAGTCAATAAAACAACTTTGAATAAAATAATGGTAAGCAATATTAGTGAAGTTTTAAAATGCATCCTAAAACATTACTAAGAGCAGCAAAAAGAAGAGAAAGTATAGAAAATGATCCTATCAATCAATGTTGGAGTTTCAGTGGACGACTACCGAGGTCTGATATAAAATTGAATGTTGAAATTAAATCTTTGATAAAAAAATATTGGCATGATAATACTAGGGTTTCATCTATGCTAGAGATGTTTTAAAATTAAGGGTGGGGTCCAAAGTCTGCGATCCTCACCCAAAACACCTATTAGATACAACACAAAATGAATTTTATAGAAATTTTGTGGCAGGTTAGTGTTACCTAGTAATATTAAAATAAGTCAAAGGGTCTTTTGAAAAATGTAAGCCTAGTATGTAAAATTAATAAGCAATGAATATCTTGTTGTTGTAAAATACATGTTCAATTTCATTATTTTTGTGATTTTTATATATACATTGTACCTTGCATTCTAACATGATTATATGGGATTATGGCATTGACATGCACCCTGAAGCAATAAGAGAGTTTGTACAAGGTTTGTTTTTGTAGAAAAATCTAATGATAAATTATTTATTTAAGTTCTTGTATTCCCGGACATGCATTAAGCTGGAAATCTTTTCATTTTTAAGAGGAATTTGTTTTGCATGAAAGTGTTGATCATGATTTCAGGACAATAGTGAAGTAGATGTCAAAAGATTTAAAGGAGTCACTATTTAACAAAAGAGATGGAAAAAATAGAAGTTGTGATTTAGTTAGAGAAAAAGTTGAGGTGTGCATGCATTTATGAGTGAATTTAATAAAATTGTACCAAAATGTAGAACATGCTGCTTTGTGAACATGCTTGATGGCTTGATGACCAATTTCGCGCATGTAGAAACACATTTCCAATTGGTACTATACTTTCAATGGTTGATTTTGTAGAGAATTATACTCTCACTCCGCAAGAGGAAATTCAATCTTAATATTATAATTCAGTGCAAGTAGCTATGTTTGTCCATATTGTTTATAGACATGCAGATGATAGCACTGAGGATGATAGAAAAGTTTTGAGGGAGTATCATTTTTATTTGAGTGACAATCGGTTACACTCATCAGAGTTTGTTCAATATTGTTTTAGTATATTTTATAGAAATTTAAGAGAAAGAGGAATCCATATGAACAAACACCTCATATTGTCAAATAATTGTATGGGGTAGTTCAAAAATTCTAGAATGTTCTATTGGTTAAGTAGGGTTCACAAGGAACTTAATGTCCAACATATATGGAGTTTTTTTGAAGTTAGGCATGGTAAAGGAGAACATGATGGAGCTGGTGCGTGTGTCAAAATAATTCTTGCTAGAGAACAATTAAAATTGAAGGATTTAGTAAAATTTAAAAATGCACATGAGATTGTGGATTGGTGTAATAGAAGATTATCTACACTTGGTTTGAGTGATTACTCTACAGTTCATCGATTCTTTTGGTTGGTGGAAGAAGAGAACATTGTATCTAGAGTTGATTGTGAGACAATTAGTGAATCTACTAAATGGCATTCATTTAGGAGTGTGACAAAAAAAACATGGACTATTTGGACAAGGGAGCTTGCATGTTTTTGCCATTTTTTTATCTCAGGAGATTGGGAAGCTTGTGGAAATACAGAATGGGTTGAACAGTGGAAGCAAAGATCGTTGACACCTATAGAAGCACATAATCAATATGAAAGAACTATTGAAGAAAATGATCAATTGTTTGCATTTGAAGATTATGATCGTGTTTCAGACCTTGTACAAGAAGGTAATTTTAATTTAATTTATTTCATTTTATTTTTCTTTATTAAGTCATTTTTTAATACTAAATTAGTTATATGGATATCCACAAGTTATTAAATCAGGTTTTGTTGGCAAGACATGTGTATGCAGTTATTGCACCTGAGGGGAATGAAGAGCAAACAGAATATCGGTTGGATCGTTGTTTGGAAACTAAACATAAGTTGTTAACACCTCGAGAAGATGATGATGTCTTTCATTATCCAACAGGTACGGTGATCCCCTTAAGACACCTCCTTAAGCAAATTTTGATAGCAAGTTTTAGATCCCCTTAAGCAATTTTTTAGAACAAGTCTTTGATCCCCTTATGTAAATTTTGAGAATTTATTTGATGGTAGTTTTTGAACATGTTTTCCAATAGGATCGGTGGTGGTTGTTGGCACTTGGCTACGAAAATACTTGAGAGGAAAGAATGGTCTACCTGCATTCAAAGACTATGAAACACATAAAGAGATTATGCATTATTCACATTTGGTAGTGGCAACAAATATAAAACTAGAGCGGTATCATGGAAGACCTTCAAAAAAATTGCTATGGTCAATTTCTATGGAAGAGCATGAGGCAATCATAGATGCATTGCAAAAAAGAGAGGATGCAGATGGTACAATGGATTAAATAAATACAAGTAAATATAGTTTTAGTTTTATTTTATCCTTTTAAATACATTAAATACATGTTTCGACATTGGTCAAGTGTGTTATTAGTTGAAATTTATTTAAATTGTTCTTTTATATATCCTTAAGGCATAATCACAAAAAGGATCTAGTCCATGCAAATTCAACCTAAAAGACAGCATGGAATACTTGGTAAAAATAGGTAATTATTAGTTAAATTATATTTAAATACATGTTTTGATTACATATTGATATTGGATATTAATAGTTAAAATTGATTCATTGTCATTTTTTGTATCCTAAAGCCATCATTGCATTGATCTCATGCTTTGAAACAAAAAGGAGAGGATACCTGGATTCAACCTACAAACATGTGTGGAATACTTTTAAATGCAGGTACTTGAGTTCTGTACATATAGATAGTTTTATATAAATTAAAATATGTATGTTTTGATGATTTCATTGATATTGCTTGTACCTTTTTGATATCAGGTGGTGTGAAGACCTACTACATTCTAGCCACAAGTTTGAGATGTTCTTGAGATGGCATATCCAAATTTTGTAAACATCATTTTGAGATGACATATATGTACATACATACTTACAAAATTAAACATACTCTATGTACTTCAATGTATCAAATCAATATTCTATATATATAGGCATATTATGACCCCTTAATACATCCCCTTAAGACATTCTATTATGATCCTTTTAGACATCCCCTTAAGTAACATGTTCTATTATGACCCCTTTAGACATCCCCTTAAAACCCCTTAAGACATCCCCTTAATTAACACGTTCTATTATGACCCCTTTAGAAATCTCCTTAAGACATATTATAACCCCTTAAGACATCCCCTTAAGACGTTCTATTATGACCCTTTTAGACATCCCCTTAATTAACATGTTCTATTATGACCCCTTTAGACATCCCCTTAAGACCCCTTAAGACAGCCCCTTAATTAACACGTTCTGTGACCCTTTAGACATCCTTAAGACATATTATAACCTTAAGACACATCCCTTAGGCGTTTCTGTGACCTTGGACATCCTTGAATTACATGTTCTATTATGACCCTTTAGACATCCTTAAGACCCCTTAAGACACTTATATTAACATGTTCTATTATGACTGTAGACATCCCTTAAGACATATTATAACCCTTAAGACATCCCTTTAAGACATTCTATTATGACCCTTTTAGACATCCCCTTAATTAACATGTTCTATTATGAACCCTTTAGACATCCCCTTAAGACCCCTTAAGACATCCCCTTAATTAACATGTTCTATTATGACCCCTTTAGACATCCCCTTAAGACATATTATAACCCCTTAAGACATCCCTTTAAGACATTCTATTATGACCCTTTTAGACATCAGCAATTAACATGTTCTATTATGACCCCTTTAGACATCCCCTTAAAGACCCACATAAAGACATCCCTTAGTAACACATTCTATTATGACCTTTAGAAATCCCCTTAAGACATTATAACCCCTTAAGACATCCCCTTAAGACGTTCTATTATGACCCCTTTAGACACCCCCTTCAGACGTCATTATTTGTTTTGACAACTTATAAATTAGTGTTAGATGAACTATTATTTATAGTATTTATTAATGCTTTTATTCTCTAATCTTCTATGGTATTATTATGGTTAGGATTAGAATTTTAATTAGAGTTAGAATTGAACCCTGATTCTAACTGTAATACTAATTGAACCCTCACCCTAACTGTTATTAGAACCCAACCCTTATTGAACCCTTACCCTATCCTAAAATTAATCCTATCCCTAAGCCTTGTATCTAACCCTAATTGAAACCTAGCCCTAAGTCTAGTTGTGTCCTAATCCTAACCTTTACCCAAAGCTTTATCCTATAACCCTAACCTTAATCCTAAGTTGCTATATTTTTGTACAATAAAACCTTTAGTAAAGCCTTAAAATTTTAATATTTATTTACATATATATGTTAATTTTGAATAAAATAGAATATTAGTGATTTTTCCTTTTTGAAATGTTCTTAATTGTTTTACAAATATTGAAGATTTTTTATGTTGGAAGATTTCTACTATTCATATACAGTGTTAATTCATGTGTATTTTGAGCAATCATTATTATAGTTGAAGATTATTTTGATTTTATAACTGTTTTTTCCTTTTTGAAATGTTCTCAATTTTTCCTATAGTTAAATTTGACATGTTAAATACTTTCATTACCAACTTGATATTAATCTAAATATGCAGTAATCCAAAGACTTTACATTCACATGATTATTTTGGAAGTGTATCTACACATTTTAAGCATAAGATCCATGTCCACTTGACCCATATTTTAATGCAATTCAGGTTTAGACCCTAAATTTCTGGTATATAAATAGATTGCTTTTGTTTGTAAATTATGATTTATTGACTGATTATTGTAAATATTAAAATGTCCTATATTAATCCATGTATGAGATCACTAAATTTTACATTAATGTCCTATATTAATGTCTTGACTATGAACATAAAATGCATAAATGTACATGTGTAAATTAAAATTTCAAACAATAATAAAGTCCATAATTTATGTAACATATTAAGTGCATAAAACCAATATATTAAGCATACATGAAATATAAAGTCAATAGAGTGCATGATAGGCGAAATATATAGTCCAGAATAGGCAATATAACACATAAAATCTCACATGTTTTCTAGGTCATGCTTGTCTCTATAATCAAGAGACCTCTTCACACAAAATCATGGAGACTATATTGGATGACACAGAAACACTTTCATTACCCATAGAGAAAAGGAGATGAAATTAGATGTAAGACAATAAAAAATGATTTAATGACAATTTAATTTATAATCCATCATAAAATTAAATTACCATCATATCTACATCTGGATGCTTTGGTGTGCCTGAAGAAACCTCTAAATTCTCTAAATCATTCTACATAAACAAGAAAAAGAAATTTGAAATTAGATGTACAACTCTACAATTAAGTTTTTTTAATTCAATTTAATTCAAAATTTATGCTTATTTTGGGTAATGCAGAGTATTCTAAGGTTATTGCACTAGGCTCTTCTCAGGGACACAATGCAGTACATGCTCAACTACAAGATGTGTCTCATGCTATAAAAGAAAAAGAATATGTGAAAATATCATATTATGTATATATTCAATTTAAAATTTATAATTCACTTTAAATATAATAAAAAAATTAAATTATCATTTGATCTGAAACCTGCTCTACATGTCCTCCTGGTGGTGTAACTATGCCTGGATAAGGGCTGAAAGTTGCACTAACAAAGTCCTACAAGATCAAAATTAAAGCATGTACAATTTAATTAGGTTAATATATACATATATATTCAAGTTTGCACATTTTGTGTAGAAAGTTTTGTAAACAACGTAGAAATTAGTGGCCTCACGAGTAACTACAACATCAAATGTTTGCCCAATGCCCATTCTTATTGTGGTATCAACCTAGACATACATGTACATAGACATTGCGCTTATAATATTTACAAGTGTGCATGCATGCGTTTCATATATCTAGTGAATTCAAAACTCATAAAATTGTAACTATACTAATGTAAACTTTAAACAAATTTACAATATGAATGTACCTTCCCCCGATCTATGATGCTCGATAGTGGAGGAGTGCTTGACAATCCCTCAGGAGGAATCGACGTGGATGCCGATTGACTCGCCTAAAGCAACATGAATATTTGAAACATATATGTGATTCAATTATAAATTTAAAACTCAAGTTAAATAATTTATGATTTCATATATAATGTTTAAAATTGAAATCAAAATACCCCATAAGGGTTTCCAAGTATGACCGGTGTCGATGTATGTACTCGTGGAACAGATGATTGCCCTTGCATCGTTAGTGTCATATGTACACCAAACAATTTGATTGTTAAAATGTGTTGCAAACTTTTCTTTGATATATACAACCATAAAAATTCTTATAAAATGAACGTACATCTAGATGCATATTTATACCTGTGCCGTAGTGTCCTTAGGGTGATGTTCTACTACAAGGAACTCTACAAATGAACTGATGTGACCAGATGAACCACTAGAATCTCCTCGTCCACCTGAACTAGGTGTGGCCTGATCAGATCCATAGCATACTTGATGACAACTAGTACATATATGGGGGATGGGCCTTGACACTCATAGAGCGGTACTCGGGAAAGCTCCATAAAAAACTCCTCCATCATCATCATCGTCTCTATGCTCCACACTCACTATCACATAAGCGTACTGATCAAGGTCTCCTGTGAGTGTACTAAGGGAACCTAATGTTGAGACCAGATCTTGATGATGTACAGGTGCAGGAATGGGAGGACCAGGAGCAACAAAAAGGGGTTGCGCATGCACAAGGCATCGGGGATCAACCTTTGCCCCTAATCTCTATTGTGGCATGCCACCACCAACACCCTGAAATGATCTAAAATCAAAATAATTGGGCTTTTGCCCCAAAACAAACTCTACATACAGTTTTCTCAGAAAATACAATGGGCACTCCCAATTAGCATATGGGGGACTATCAAAAACCATATACCATTGATCCCAAAAATGTGCACTCATCTGCGGATGAATGCACCACCTCATGGATATTCTAGATTTGTTGGGTGGAATGGGTTGTCGAGTAATGGGGTCAAGAAAGTAGGGGGCTAGATCAAATTTCCTTATTTTAAGGTCTAATATTTGTTTGTAAGAGAGACCATCAGAATAAAATTGTCTCATTTGTTCTCTATCTCACACGTGGAGGAATCAATGCTTGACTCTGCATAGCATTGATTTGATTTTGTAAGGATGCAACTTGATCATTTATTCATGCTCTCAAGTGAGCCTCGTCAAATGTGATAGGTGTTGGATGTGGCATATTAGGGGGAGGGGGAGGGGGACGGGGACGGGGACGGGGAGGTGGAGGTGGAGGTGGAGGGGGGAGGGAGGCAGATCTGGATGTCGCTGAGGTGGTGGATTGATGATATCATCAATGTTAAAATCATCCATGATATGCTCGATATAAATGTGCACCTGCATTAAATCATACAAAATAGTCCATGTGCATACATATATTAAGATCATATATTTAATTGAAATAGGATGAGAAAAATATATATTAAGATAATATATTTAATTGAAATGCACATGTATATACATTGATTGTTCAACTCAAGAGCATTTCCATACAAAATTCAAAATTAAATGTATGTACATGTACATTTACAATAAAAAATATGATGCATAATTTGCATGCGTACAAATCATTAAACTAAACTATGTGCATA
>VDFB02370926.1:0-23609 GCA_007258455.2 Sequoia sempervirens
GGTATAGAGTGCTCTGATACCATGTAAGAGTTGAAGATTAGCTCAACACCCAAAACCACTTGCAAAAATAATGAAAAGCATATTAAGACCTACCAAAATAATAATGAAGTATGAAGTATATTACATATGAGTACAATGACCTTGCTTATATAGGAAAGGTGATGAATAGGTTTGAACATGATTGTGACATGTGTCTTAATCCTATGACGTGTGAGAACTAGCATCCTAACTACCTAGGAATCATGCATTACAAGCTAGATAAGATAAGATATAAAAAAGCCAACTAAGACTTCTAGAAAGAATCTTATATCCTAAGTAAACTTAACATGTGAATAAGTCTTCTACACCAACAAATCAAGCATGGAAAGTCTTCTACATGTAGACATTAACCTACAAGGTAGTCTCTATGATTAATTTAAGGTTAATTCCTTATCTATTATAATTTAAGCCTAGTCTATTAATGTTAGATTTACATCAATCCCATGTAACAATTAAGAAGGAAAGGGAATGAAAAATATAATAAACAAATAACAAAATTTAAAAGGCCCATGTTGAACATATATCATCTTATGATTCTTCTCCAAGCATTCCAACTCATGACATAATAGTCAACAACAAAAAAATGAAAGCTTGAAAGTAGGCACAAATATAAAAAATTCATCCACAATAAATAAGAATTAGAACTTGAAGATTTTCAACTTCTTATATTAATGCTTCAAAAATCATTGATCAACCACATATAATGAAATACTAACACCTCTTGACATATATACATAGGTTTTCCTAGAGCTTAATCACAAGATAACTAAGAAGTTACTTTAACATAAGGATCTTAGATCAACACAAAGGAAAAATAAAAAATATTATATTGCATGTAGATCTCTATTTATTGAAAAACACCCATTCCATAAATAATTTCCCCCCATAGTACAATAATTTGAATTTAAAATCTTGTGGAAGGAAAATTCTAACTAGGATATGGGTGCCAAAAGAATTGGAGCAATAAGGAGTGGTGGCCATAAATGATCCCTATAATTGGTTTAAGTACCTTTAGGTATTCACATGAGATATGACATGGCAAGATGAATGGATTGTGCTTCTTTGTTGAGAACACAAGAAGCACTTTTAGGTTGAAAGAGCATGCCACATGACATTTTTAAGAAATATCCACAAGTAAAGACAATAGACACCAAATTGGTGGGCCTATCATCAATATATATTCTCTATGATGAAGGATATGAGTGAGTCCACTATGCTAATGTGGACCTGTTATTAGGGAGTTAGCCTTGGAATTTTTTTCTATTACACCTTGAATCCCTATGCACCATAGGATGAGGACTATCATGGCACAATTGGATAGTGCATTTTGTTTGAACATTCAAAATTTGTTATAACACTTAGCATGCATGAAATATTACAAAATTGACTAAGTAAAAGATAATCTTTCTTAGTTGTGAGCCATGTTGATTAGGAATTTACTAAGGTAGAAGATTTTTAATCCTTAATAAAAATTACTACCATCATATGTACATGAGATGTGTATAAAGGAGAATAAAAATATAGGTAGAAATTAAGGAAGTGTTAGGAATAAGTGTTGTACACCTTGCATAACATGTACTAATTTTAACTATGTAAAATAAATATTTGTTGTGGTGCATACTTAAGAGATGTGTTTAGCCATATTAAATATTTATTGGCAACACCTGTAATGTTGTATGTAACATTGGGTTATATATTTTATGTATAGGTTCACATTGGAAAAATATTTAATGTTGAGAAACTTAATAGGAAAAAGTAAATGTGGGGTCAATAGTTTTGTGTACTCATGGTTTTTTCTTTACCACTTGGTTGTATTTTTGTGAGCTTGATTTTATAAAACAAAACACATGTTTAGTGGTTGAGGTTAGCTAGTTCGGGTTTGGGCTTAAGTATCATTGTATTGAGTCTTCTTCTAAAGAGTGCATATGTGAAGCATGGTATGTGATGTGTGGATTCATGCTTGGACACATGGAGAATGCCTTGGAGAGGCTTGATATTTTAGAAGTATAAATGGAGACTCTATAAGGTATTGTAATGCTATATTGTTGAATAATATTTTGAGTGTGGATGCTTTTGGAGGATAGGACTTTTCCTCTACGAGGGTTTTCCTTGGTATATCTTGTGTTATCTCATGCTATATCTTTGGCCATCGCATATGGTTATTCTATAGAACTTGCATACATGCTTTTCTCTCATAGAATTATGTAAGAAAATTTTATCATCCTGTATGAATTTTTATATGATTTTATGTATAATAAGATATGTCTTAACATTTAACTTCCCAACTTCAAACTAGATAACTGTCACTTGACAGACAAAATTGATTATCAAATATAGACCCAATTGATACTAACTATTCACGACCTTAATTGCATCATTATTAGAATGAGGCAGATTACGTTTTGGGTATCTTTTAACAATTTAATTTTAGAGAATCATCATTTATACCTGCCTACCAAAGGAACAAGTTTACACAATAACTATAATTTTCAAAGCAGAATGTACTAGTTACATCATAAGCTTTCTAATAGGTACTCTCTAAGGAACAAACACTCTTGTCCCATAGAAATGAAAGTCACTTACTTATAAGATAAGACAAGGGAACCTGCAACTGCAAGATATTATTTAGTTTCCACTTCTATTACATCCTCACATGGGTGTAGAAAATACTAAATATATAGTAGTAATGGATGCTATCATTTGCAGTTGCAGGGGTCACAGGTGCAGCTGGAGCCACACTTGCAACCATTCTCTCCTGCCACTGTCACACCTTCATCCACATACCTGCATCATCCCAACAGCAGTGAAATCAGCCTATGAGAGACAGATAAAATCACCTTTTGTAACTTTGAATGGAGGGCTTACCCCATGTCAGAGGCAGTGTTTCCTAACACAATTGCCCTTGCAACAGATTTCTCACCAGAGTTGAGATCAGGATACATGCCGCATCTGCACCACAAAAGTTACCAGAATCTCCCAATATTCAATCTTTTTACATATATAAACTGAACAATAAAACAACTTGCGGACCATGATTACAGAATTTCAGCTTTCTTGAGGCCAATTAGGCCTAAAAGTACAGAGCAACAAAATTATATAGAGAAGCCTCCATGGTAGATTTAAATCAGTAGCAATACTGGATGATTAAAAACAGCTTACCCCTTGCATCCACTGCCACAACCGCAGTTTGCCCCACATCCACAGTTTCCTCCACAGCAAGACATAATTCTTGTAATCTCCAACAAAAGATAGCCTAGAGGAAGAGGAATGAAATAGATCAAATGCAATGGTGGATTGTGGGCAAGTTATGGAATTTATAGAGAAGAAGTCATGATGCAGAGGCCAGTATGTCGTCATGGATGACCTAAAACAAAATGGGTCATGGAACATGGCCATTGGGAAGAATACTGTAGAGCTGTCAGCTTCATTATGAAAGGGCCTTATACCTGCTTTTTAAATTTGAATTTTTTGATGGCCATTGATTTGTTTTTAAATTCTATATTTATTTATATGTTTCGTGTGGGACTATCAGATTCTATTTTGTGACAAGGAAGTGTCACCATGCAAGCAATGGTGGAGATCTGATCCTATTGAAATTTAGGGAACCTAGTTTAGGCTGGGTGGTTTTGGAGTTTGATTTTTCTGAGATTAATAATTTATGCCAAATGAGTGGATAACATTTCAGAGAAGGACGTCATATAATTGGGTAAAATATTCAGAGAAATCATTTTATAACCTGGTCAATGGATTCTTTGAGATGGGATATGTATGGAGGGTAATGATGCTGAGATGGGCTAAAAAATAAACTAAACTTTCATGCTCATATATCACTTTTCATGCATTTCATGTCCCTGTCAAGGAAGCGTAACATGTTTGGCCTACCAGGGGCAGAAATTTAACTTGATAGGCAACTAGATGGAAATTTGAGTTCTTAGATAAGAAGTAACGTAGATTAAGGTTTTATATACTGATTTTCCTTTAATTTTGTTGACTTTTTAATAAAATAATTATAATTCCACTTCAAAAGTCTTCTTTTTGTTATATTTTTAAATAAAATATTTTGAAGCAGGACAAAAAAGATAGAAGTAATGTATTTACTTTTTAATTCAAGGTTTTATGTCAAACTCATTAGGGGTACAATTCTAGCTTCATTTCTTATTATTACACCTCCTGGAGATTTGAAATCTAGTAGATGACGTAATCAAGGAACATAACATCGCCCTTACAAATTGTGCACAACCAATTAGATCACAACCCTTTGGCAAGTAATGTCTATTTTTATGAAAAATATATTGTACTATATATTTTTCTTTAAAAGCCGGTGGAATAATTGAAAGAATAATGTATGTGAGTTTTAAATAATTGAATGAACAATTGTCAACTTTAAATTAGGAAAATATGAACTTCACATAAATATTTTGTGGAAAATAACTAAATAATAATATTTATAAAAATCAATAAATGTATAATTAAATTTATGAAACTTAAATAAATTAAAAACTAAGGTGTCATGAATTGATTTGCCAATATATTAAAAACTCTCGTTCCTTGTGGAAGAGAAGCAACCTAAATTGATTGTGTTTTACTTTAGTTTAGATCTATGCCTATGAAAATGATCTCCATGCCCATGGAACTAATCTAGTGCATAAAATTAAACCTGGAACTATGGAAGTGAATTAGAAAAGAATTGATTATTGTAATTTGTTGGTGTGAACAAAGTATATTATCTAGTTAGTTTCACTTTATTAACTATTCACAGCTAGTTACTTAAACCTTCTTAGATCATTAATTTTTTGTGTCTAATATCATATGATTAAGATACTTGTCATGATCTTAAATAACTTTAAGGTTTTATCATTGCTTATATAACAAGGTTATCATATTGTATTCATTATTTTCTAGAAATGTAGTAATTCTTTCTATTATACCTCTCTTGTGGAAGGTGATTGGTCTTATTAGTTAGATTATTGCCCGTATGAGTTATTTCATTACTCCAACATGGTATCAATTATTTAAATCAACAAACTTTATCTCATTTATTAAGGATTTAAAAAAAACTACAAAATGCATCATAAAGTGAAACATACCTCATGATTGTGCTTAGAAGGCCAAAAACCTATAAATCCATATCATGAATGATAGAGTTTGGAGATGAAAAAATTTTAATCTTTTTTTGGGGTTGAATATGAAGTCACTATATTGGTTCATACAACTATATGAATCTATAAGGTCATACAACTACCATTATTAAAGCATCTCATAAAACTATACAAAGAATATTACTTCTATAGTTGCTTGAACCATATGTATGTTGGGTGAAAATTATGTAATCAACTTTTGGCGAGGATTACACAACTTGGACCATACTGACTATGTGAGTTGTGAATCTCTCCTCTCGAAGGGGAAGGCCCTTCTTCTGCTAAGAAACAATAGTAAATCACACAAGTAATTACAAAATGTACACAGAAATTCACGAATTGGGGGGTGTGTTACATTCACCCTTCTCTCTTTTTGAGAAGGCGTTTACAATGCTTCACGTGTTGGAAGTTCAAATTCTTGATAACTGGAAGCGAACAACTAGCAGGTAATGCCAATATCTCTATCTCGTCGCCGAAGCGTAAGAGATACAGGAAGTAATTAACAACAAACAAATAAATTACAAAGGAAAGCTCAGAAGGCACAAAGTCGTTAAAGTAGCTTTATCAATGTTGGATCTACATAAACGTACCGTTTGCTACGTTAGAAGCACAAAGTCTTCTTAGACGCAACAATTCTTCAAACAGCATGAACGATTACAAGCACAAAGTCTTGTAGATCATCCAACAAAAGTGTTAATAGCACGAACGATTACAAGCACAAAGTCTTGTAGATCCTTCGACAAAGTATCCAAGAGTATGAATAATTATAAGCACAAAGTCTTATAGATTATCCAACAAGAACATGCAAGAGCATGAATGATTATAAGCGCAAAGTCTTATAGATCATTCAACCAATGATAAAAGAAATACAATGCAATCTAAATAACAAATGTAACACAAAGTTTACATCAACTACTTAGAGTCTTTCAGATTCCTCGAACTAATCACTACCAAATCAAATCAACTTACAAAAGTATCGAATCCAACGCAAAGTTTGGCTTGCAATCCTTTTCTTTATTGATTGAATCTCATTCACAAAGCATGAACGCAAAGTTTCACAAATTTGCTTACAAAAGGGCAGCACTTCGTTGCAAAAGGCTAAAAGATAATATTACAATGAAAATCCCTCACATTATATAGAAAGAGGGATGAGCAAAAGAAGGAAAGAGATTGAGAAAATCAGGGAGAGTTAGGTGAGCGATTTTAGGAAATCTCACCTAACTTTGACCAAAGTCAAAGTGTAATTTGTTTTGAAAATATTACATCTTTGGACTTGGTTGTAATTACAATTTACAAAATGACATTCAAAATGTCAGAAATATTTACAAGATGCATAATGGGATGCGGAATGTCTAACTTGCTGGAGAGCGAGGAAGCTTCATTCTTTACTTAAGCCGTCGTCTTCATACTTCTTCTGGTCTCCTGCATGGCTTTTTATTTGGAAGAACCAAGATCAAAGGATGTCACCTTGGGATCACTTGCCAATGAGGATGCAAGGATGGTGGTCGCGGCGTTAACCAAAAAAGTAGCATTGGGAGGCGTGGAAATGAGCAGCGATGACCGGGCACACAAAGCGATGAGGAGTGAAGAAACGGGTCAGGAATGGAAGAAGCGAGTTTGAAGAACTAGATAAAATGCCAAAAGTGTAAAGGTGCTAAAATTCAGCACCATTGCAAAAAATGACTAAGTCTGGAAGAAAAGTGCAAAGGTGCTAAAATTCAGCACCATTGCACAAAATGACTAAGTATGGAAGAAAAGTGCAAAGGTGCTAAAATTCAGCACCATTGCACAAAAAATATTAAGTCGAGGAAAAAGATTGTGAAAAGTGTAAGGGCGCTAAAATTCAGCGCCCTTACATTTTGGAAATTTCATCTTTGATGCAGGGCGCTAAATTTTAGCGCCCTTGCACTTTTCAGAGTTAGAATTTATTCTGGCATTTTCAACATGTCATGGCGCTAAATTTTGGCGCTTCAGCATCTTGAGCACATTTTTGGTAAAACAAATGTAGGGATGAATGGAAATGGCGCTCTGAGTTGGCAAAGTTTGTCTGCATGGAGTTGCCATTGAAATTGGAGAATAAAGAGAAAGCAAGGGTAACAACTTACAAAGATGAAACGCGAAAAATGCTGGAGAGGGATGTCGAAAAACTCAAAAAATGTATTTGCAGTTTGAAGAAAACTCGCCCAGCATGAAGAGAGGAAGAACTAAAATCATAAACAATGAAAATGGCGAACTAAAACACTTTTAAGTGAAAGAGAAAATCGAAAACCTAACTCAAGTCGAACAATAAATTTAGGCATGAAAAGTGGCACGATTGACGAAAAATGCGAAAAAGATGAAAGAAGCGCGTCGAGGGCGGAAAAAGTTTAAGTGTCGGGGAAAAAGTGTATCTAAAATTCAGAGCTATTGTTTTGGAAAAGAATCACTTCATCGCGTAAATTTTAAGCCCTTGCATTTAAACTTAATTTGGCTTGAGGCGAGGGCACTTTTCGGTGCATTTTTCACATTAAGCTAAGTACGAGCAGGTGAGACTTAGCGAAGGAAAACTCGTTCAAGGTCTTCGCTGAGAACAAGGGGAATCTCGAATTGGCTATCGAAGACAGGAATGCATTTCAAGGTGGCAGAAAATCACCTGGATTAAGCGTTGAACTTCAGAATCTAGGAAGCGGACAAGTTTAGGTAGGGGTTATCGATGAATCTGTTGCTAGGTTCCATGATAACAATGTATGGCTTATTACATCATTTGTATAACATGTTGTATAAACATTGGTACAATTAGGATTTTTTAATTAAGTGAGATTTTTAATTATTTGGCAAGTTGTAGATTTTTAAAAAAATGATGGGGGTGGGGGAATCCATCCCATCCCCTTCCTACAACTAAGGTGGGGTGCTACAAGGGGAACTTGTAATGTCTCAAGTTAAAATAATAATGGAAACCTTATTCTTAATATTCCACACACACTTATTATTTGAATGACAACACTATCAACCCTAACATTCACTCATATCTTAAACAAATTGGATTAAAATTATTGTTTATGAATCAACAATATCATTACTCTTCAAACAATAAATGACAACATGTAACAAGTGTAAATTTGAATTTCTTTTTTATTGCAATAATGGTTGTATTATATGCAAATAGTTCTACAATACTGGTAACTACAACAACAATTCATACCAATAAAAATGGAAAATCAAATCAATATAATGTGATTGGAGTCTGCATCCAATAAATCTCAAATGTGAACTTTGTATAATATCGTCCCCTAAAATCACTAGGGTTTTCATCCTAGGATTCCTAAATTTGAACACAAGTAATCAAAATAAATTTTGAAAGGAATTTTACTAGGTGTAGATGATCATTTGGATGAAACCATTCACTCTTTTATATCATCTACAAAGAGAACAAGTCAACCAGAACTTCAAACTTGAACAATGGTCATGGATGGGAAAAAATTCACTTTGAAATTAATGGCACCATAAATAGAATATTGGAAACAATACAACAATTTCTAGAAAGTTAGGAGGGAAATATAAACGTAGGCAAAAAATACCAAGGATCAAAGGTCAACCATAAGGATAAGTGCAAGGAAATGGTATACAAAAGGGAGTCAAAAGTGACCTCTTTCTTCTTGAAATAAGCTAAACTTGAAACTGGGTGAGTAATTTGAGATGCATGCACTCAAAATTTGAAGATCTACAACAACAACAAAAATTGTAGTACTATGAATTTAGTTTCTGAACTACTAAAGTTTTTTAAAACTAGTTAAGATTAAGAGGATGAAATGTTGTGTGCACACAAAAGTGTTCCTATTTTTTCCCCTAAAATATAACATAGTCTAGTGTGTGCCCCACTATTTTTTTGTTGTATTTAGTATTTTTAAAAATCGACTGTCAAAAATATAGATAAGAATGAGTACTAGAAGTTCTATATATATTTTTTTAATGATTTTTCAAATTGGATGCATCTTGAAAAATGCATCACTAAGCATACACGCCACATAATTTGCACAAAATAATTGAAAATATTTTTCTTTTAATATATAAATAATGAAGCATAGAACAATCCTATTTTTTAAAATTTTGATGAGCGCATCAGAAGTTATAAAGAAAAACCAATACATATATATCTAAGGAATATAGAAATAGTAGTAAAAAAATAAAAAACAAATATTTTAATCTATTTCAAATAAAAAATTATATGGTTAAAAAGCTAAGAAGATGTGAAAATTTTTGGTGGTAATTTTATTAAATATCATTAAACAATGTGTAAACTTGATAACAAACAAATTGAAAAACTCCATTGAAGGTCAAAAACATGTGAAATGGAGGCAAAATAATAGTCCAAGCCTTTACGCTCATTGTGCAAACCTTTTCTAAGAAAAAATGGGTATAGAAGAAATATTTAGAAAATGTGATCACATTGTATAGAAGGTTAAAAGGCTCATTCATTTTCCTATCTCTCTATCACTATCTTACCATCTCTCTCTCTCTCTCTCTCTCTCTCTCTCTCTATATATATATATATATATATCCTCTCTCTATCTCTCTCCCTCTCTATCTCTCTTTATCTCCCTCTCCCTCTATCTATTTATATATCTCTTTATGTTTCTCTCCTCTTTCTCCAATATATCCCTCTCTTTCTTTATCTCTCTAACCTCCCTCTCTCTTTATCTCTTCCTCCCCTTCTTTCCCTATATCCCTCTCTATATCTTTTTCTCTCCCACTCCTCTCCCTCTCTTTCTATCTCTTTCTATCTCTCTTTTACCATTTCTTTACATCTCTCTCCCTCTAACTCTTTCCCTATTCCTCTTTATCTCTTTCCCTCTCCCTCTTTATCTGTGTCCATCTCCCTCTCTATCTTTCTATCTCTTCCTCTCTTTATCTTTCTTGGTCCTCTCTCTCTTACTCTCCTTCCTCTATCATTTTTATCTCTCACACCATTTATTTATGTTTCTCTCCCTCTCACTCTTGCACACAAAATTTCCCCCTCTCTCTTACTATCCCTCTCTATCTCTCTATCTATCCCTCTCCATATCAATCTCTACATCTCTCTTTATGTATATCTCTATCTCTCTTACCCTCCCTCTCTATGTCTCCATCACTCCCTCTTTATATCTCCCCGCCTCTCCTTCTCTACTCTCTCCCTCTCATTCTCTATCTCTCTATCCTCCCTCTTTCTCTCCTCTCTCTCTCTTACTTCATCCCTATTTTTCTCTCTATCTCTCTCCCTCCCCCTCTCTCTCTTTCTATCCCCATATCTCTCTCTCTCTCACCATTTATCTATCTCTCTCTCTATATATATCCCTCTATCTTTTTTATCTTTATATCCTCTCTCTCTTTATCTCCCTCCCTCCCCTATCTCTATAACTATCCCTCTCTCTCCCTCTCTATCTCCCTATATACATATCTCTCTTCCTCTCTCTCTATCCCTATTTATTCCTTTCTCTCTTTCTCTCACTCTCACTTTCTCTATTTCCCTATCTCTCCCTTTCCCTCTCTCATTATCTCCATATGTCTCTCCCTCTCCCTCTCCCTCTCCCTACCATTATCTCTATATGTCTCAAATTATCCCTCTCTATCTCTCTATATCTCCCTCTTCCTCTATCTCTTTATATATCTCTATCACTCTCTTTATTACTCTCTCCCTCTCTTTCTCTATCTCTCTAACCTCCCCCCCCTCTCTCTCTTCCCCTCCTCTTATTTCCCTTCATCCCTCTCTATCTCTTTTTCTCTCCCACTCCTCCTTTTTGGTAGTTGTTGTCATTAATGTCAACACTTGAGAAGTAAGTTGTTATTCCTTACTATTGGTTGTCATTGGTATATTCAATTTGGGCTAACATTGGTGATGAAGTTCATTGTTGGATGTGATGCCTTATCAAAGAAGAATTGTTGACGTTAATGGCTGGATATCATACCTTATCAAAGAATAATTGTTGAAGTTCATGATCAGATGTCATGCCTTATCAAAGAAGAGTTGTTGAAGTTCATATAATGCAATATTACTATCAACAGAGTTGATTTCATAATGATATATTTAGATGAGGATTATAAGCATTAAGATGAGAATTAGAAGCATGAATAATAGTAGAAATGTTGTTGAAGATCTACAATATGTCTTATGCTCTCTCCTAATGTTCCTGATGAAGTATGTGTTGCTGAAAGGAAGTTCTAGCCTCCTCAAGTTGCTTAAGTGTTTCTAGAACAAGAAGCTACATTGAAGTTTGTCTAGGAGAATGCTCCATATTCCTCCATTATTGATGCTTTGGTCTTTGGTTTGGTATTCAATGTCAGTGTTATGTGTTTGTTGCACTCCTATCTTTTCAAGTCATGTGCATTGCCAAGGAGATCTTTGTGAATTGTAGAAGGTTGGGAATGTTGTTGGTTGTTTAGACTGGTCCGAAAAATGTTCTATATTTCTCCCTATTGATGTATGTGCTCCTATGACTCAGTGAATGTGCTTTCAATGTTTTTGCAATGTCTCAATTCCAATATCATATGTTGAAGTGGTCTTCAAGTTGATATGTTAATATTATATTTCATGATTAAGCATTATGTGTTTTTGAAATATATTTTTATATTCATGTTTGATCTGTAGTGGTTGTTGGTCGCATGATAGTATGAAAGAAGTGTATGGAAGTGTTGTTAGATGTTCAAGGAACATCCCCATGTGGTCCACATGTTGCTAATTGGTTGTTTTGATGTCGTGTTGTGTCTTGAGTTGGCTATCTAGGTTATTTGTGGATATCTAGTTGATAGGGCTTGTTCCTTTTCTTACATCGTGCACTTGAGGGGTTATGCTAGCAATGGAAGATGTATTATGATAGATTTGGGTCCTAACTTATCCTTCTTGGGACCACATCAAGTTAATTCAATTGGACTTGAATGATTTTGGGCCGACTAGTTATGTGCTTCACATTTCATCCACACATTTCCTTGATGCTGACTTATGTTGATGTGTACCTGCATGCAAATGGTTTTGGATCACATTGGAAGAAGTGCTAAGATTTTTTTTTGGTCCTCTCTAACTTATGGATAGGACTGCATTATATTTTGGTGGCCGACCAATTGAATTCATTATTTTATCCTCTTCCTAGATGACCTAATTAAAGTTTTGAAGTGTTGTAATGCATATTGTGTGTGTGAATATGTGAGCTAACTAGATAAATATAAACCAACACAACAATAAGACATTAAATCAAAGGAAACTAATTAAAAGATAAACAACTCTTAAAAAAATAGCCCCTTCAATGACGTCCCACTGTCCTCTATCTCTAGTGTTTTTGTTGATTTCAGCTTGCTCTCAAATCATGTGCTAGGCTCAACAAACGGTCTTCCTAGAGAACGAGATTTGAAGATGATGATTGTATTCTATGCTAAGATATGATTAACATGCTTAAACTAAACATGATTGCTAGAATGTAAGATTACAAAATTATGAAAGCTAAAGCTGATAATGACAATGCTAAAATGTTAATCGCCTGAATGCAACTAATCTCTAATGTTTGTCTCTAAATGTGGTGTTCGTAACCAATGCTTGGATTTGCAGGGGTATTTATAGAGTTTTCGAAAGATTTTTATTGGCTGATGTGATCAACGGTTGAAATCAAGATTGTCAAGATGAACGGTGAGAGATTTTTGAAGTTGAGAGAAAGATGGAAGTTTGAGAGAATAATGGAAGATGTTTCCTCCTACACAATATTTTCCATTCAAAATTGAAGGAAATTTTCCATTTGAGGAGTGAGTTGAGGATAAATCCCATAATTAAATAAATAAATTTATTAAATTACATGTGACAATGAATTTAGAAGTTTCCATAATTAAATAATTAATATTTAATTATGTGTGGAGTGAGAAAAGGTATTAAATTAAATATTTGTAATATTTAATTTGACTGTGAGATGAAGGTGTTTGGAGGAATATTCCATTATTTGAATTTAAACATTCAAATTATGAATAATATGATAATTAATTTAAACAAATTATAAAATTTATTTAATTTAATTAAGAGGAAGATGGAAGATGGTAATAATTAAATAAAGTTAATTATTTAATTAAGGTAGAAGAATTATAAAAGTGAACGATATAAATAAATAATTAAATTTATTTATATGTAGATGGCTTTAGAAGATTAATTAAATAATTCATGTTTAATTAATTAACAAGCTTGATTAACTGTGACAATTTTTAGATGTATACAGATATAAATGCAAGATCATTTCAGATGCAACAAGATGGAGTAGTGTACAAGTGCGAAGAAGTATGTGCGTGAATTTCATTGAGTATCTAGAAATTATAGTGCTAAAGAAAGTGAAAGGAAATATCAATTATGCTATAATGCCTCAGTCAGTAGAGTGTTATGTTGACAAGCATTGTAATCTTTATCTAAATCTTTGAATATTTCTCTGAGATAATGAATCTCATTAGGTCCTCTATATCTTTCTCTTGAAGTTGTGTTGGCTTCAGTTCTACAATTTCTTGTGTATCTTTCTCAAAGGAAGTGAGCCTTCTTGCAAGTCTTTTTGGTAGTGATCCTTTATATTTTGAGTTAACTCTCATCATGGTCTTTCCCTTATTGGATTTTCCATGTAAATCCAGTGTACTCCTTGTGCATATGTGTGTCCTCTATTTCTTTCTCACTGTTGGTGATCTGGTTAGAAGTAGAATTGTTATATCTTGCATTACTTAAAGGTTGTTGAAGTTGCCAAGTATTGAAATTGCTATATCATTCTCTGTTACTATTATGT
Organism: Sequoia sempervirens; assembly: GCA_007258455.2. NCBI lineage: Eukaryota > Viridiplantae > Streptophyta > Pinopsida > Cupressales > Cupressaceae > Sequoia > Sequoia sempervirens. Next base: position 13,928 of record VDFB02370926.1, read on the forward strand.
TTTGAGGTTTTGATTTGATAAAGAAGGTTGGATTGTGCTAAAAGTTTCAAGTTTTGGAATTCCTTATGTTTTGTGTAGAATGATTCACCCCCCTCTTAGTCTTTGTGTTCTCCTTTGTCATACTTATGCTATCATGGTGACTGGAACCTTTGTTTGCATCTTACTCATGAGTTACCCTTATGCCTCTACCCCTTATGGTCATAATCACTGTCCTTGTATTCATTTGTTTTGAACATTGGGGTATAAAGGTGCATGTTTATGTATACTAATTTGGATTTCTTGTATGAAGCATGATATTTGAAAGCATGTCTCAAATGAAACTTCAACCACAATATCCACAATATTACCTCTAATACAATTATGTTCAATATAATTCATGTGTTTCATTACGCACTGAGAAAGTGTCCCACAATGGGATTCATACATGTGTATCAATGCTTTAAGGCAGTCCTAATCATCACCATCCCCATCCACCATCGCTAATTTTATCCTCGCCTACTACTTCCATAATTATAAGAATGACATGCTTAGATTTCTCCTTGGAATTGGTGCTAACCTTCCATCCTCCCTACCTTCATCCAATCCTAATCCATCTCCTTTTACTTATCCTTCCCCTTCCTTTGATAGCAGAAACCAAGCCTTTGGCCAAAATTTCCCTCCAAATCCTTTTCAAGGTCCTCATCCTCAATTTACCAATCCATGGAAGCTTCCACCTCTTATTCGACTTGTTCATATCCCACGTCCTTAAAATCCACATCACCCCACTATTACCAAGAAAATTCATCCACCCCATCCCAACATAATAGCATAAACAAGGCAATGAACTGTTTGAAAAAATGCCTTAAAGAAATGTAGTCTCATGGTGATGGAATTTCATGAAAAAAAAATTGGTCATGGCATTCCATCACCATGAGACCACATTTCTTTGAGGCATTTTTTTCAAATAGTTCACTACCTTCTCTATGCTCCTGCATTTTTCATACATGTCTACCAAAGCATTTTATCAAAGAGTTCGCTGCCTTGCTGCTATGGATAAAAGCCTAAAATAGGTGCTTTTCAAAAAGCTATGGATAGGGAAAATAGTAAGAATAATATATAGTTCAATAAGTACTCAAAATTTTGTTGATTATCTCATACATTACAAGCCATGACCTGCATCACTATTCTAGTTTTTGTGATTGAATAATTTATTGTTTTATTTTTAGATTTTACAAGAAGAAACACCTCCTGATGTTGATAGAGAAATGGAGCATGGTGTATCTTTCACAATAGATAGCTTGATGGCTCTCATGGCGGTATGAGGTAGATTAGTAAATTTCAAATTACATTCGTTGTTATAGCTATTCATTATTGAAAAATCAAATGATTATTGGTTTTTAGTTTAATTTCTATTTGGATGGTTTCTATAGGGCTTTGGGATGCTAGAGCTTGAGCATGCAGATCTTCTAATTGAGGAGAGAGATTATTTGGAGGCAGTAAGCGATTATTTTGTGAAATATATCATTTTTTATAATGTAATTTCTATATATTAATGCATTTACTTTTTATTGTAATAGCTGAAGCTTGATCAAGAACTAAATAGGAGGAGCAACCCTCGAGTTCAAAGTAAATGAGTGCCATATGCATCTCCATCCCCTCGACCAACAAAGGCCACCCATTTGTTTTCTTCACATGGAGGGAAATGAATTTTGATAGGGGTCCTTTTTTGTATGCCTATATGGAATTTTTGGACATATTTTGTATTACATATACATGAAATTGTATGCCCATATGTCATTCTTGTAATCCTATATGGTTATTTTGTATGTATTTTATATTTATATTGACCTATATTGATGTATGCCTACATGGCTATTTGGTTAATACACATATTTTTTATTGATAGTGTCCATATTTGCATTATAAATCCACGCTTCAATAGATATGACTTACGTGTATTCAAGTGTATACTTTACAACTTATGTGTATACTTTATGACTTACGTGTTTTCATGTGTATACTATGTATTGATGCGTATACTTTGTATTCATGTGTATACTTCATGGCTTATGTGTATTTGAGTAACTGCGTTTCACTTATTCAAATGTATGCTTCACTTATTCATGTGTATGCTTCATTCTTTCAATGCATAATTTATGTGTTCACATGTATGCTTCATGATTCATGTGTATGCATCATGTATTCAAATGTATGCTTCATGCTTCTTGTGTATACTTCACGTATTACGTGTATTCACATGTATGCTTCATGCTTCCAATGTATAATTCATGTGTTCACATGTATTATTCATGATTCATGTGTATATTTCATGTATTCACATGTATATGTCATGCTTCTTGTGTATACTTCTTGTATTATGTGTATTGAAGTGTATGCTCCATGCTTCATATGTATAATTCATATGTTCATGTGTATGCTTCATAATTTCTATGTATACTTCATGCATTATGTGTATTCACGTGTAGGCTTCATGCTTACTATGTATACTCCATGTATTATGTGTATTCATGTGTATGCATCATGCTTCTTGTGTATACTTCATGTGTTCACATGTATGCTTCATGCTTCTGATGTAATGTAGCTCGAACCACTCCAACATGTTTGGGTGTGAAATAGGACCATTCCTAGCCTAAATGTACCCATTTGGATGTGTTGGAACTTTCAGATTGGCTGCATGAGTTGTATAATAAAAGTTAGACCCCTTTGCAACTTTATACTGCTTGCATTTGACCCTTTTTCCATCAACTAAAAAGTCAAAACCATGGGAAAATGCCTCAGAGATATCAAAATATGAGAGATTTTATTATAGAGGGGTCCAACATGAACTTGTATCCATAGAAGAAATTTTTCTAAGGGACACGGTGTCTGAGTAACTGCTCATGAAAGATTGCTTCCATTTTGCACTTTGGACTATTAAGGGATATCGTTGGTGTAATGTAGCTCGAACCACTCTGGCATGTTTGGGTGCAAAAAAATACCATTCCTATCCTAAATTTATCCATCTAGACGTGTTGGAATTGTCGGTTTGGTCGTATGAGTTGTAGAACGAAAGTTACACCCCTTTGCAACTTTACACTACTTGCATTTGACCCTTTTTCCATCAACTGAAGTGGAAACTACAAGAAAACTCCTCAAAGATATCAAAAATTGAGAGAGGTTATTATAGAGGATCCCAACGTGATCCCATAGCCTCAAACAAAATGTTTCTAAGTGACACAGTGTGTGAGTAACTTCTCATCAAAGATTGTTTCCTTTTTGCACTTTGGACTCTTAAGGGATATCGCCGATGCAATGTAGCTCAAACCACTCTGGCATGTTTGGGTGTGAAACAAGACCATTCCTAGCCTAAACATACCCATCCAAATGTGTTGGAACTATCAGTTTGGTCGTACGAGTTTCAGAACAAAAGTTACACCCCTTTACAACTTTATACTACTTGCATTTGACCCTTTTTCCATCAACTGAAAAGTCGACACCACGAGAAAAGTCCTTTATTGTAGAGGGTTCTAACATGATCTCATAGCCTCAGACATAATGTTTCTAAGTGACATGGTGTCTGAGTAAATGCTCATCAAAGATTGCTGCCTTTTTGCACTTTAGACTATTAAGGGATATCATTGGTGCAATGTAGCTCAGACCACTCTGACATGTTTGGGTGCGAAAGAGGACCATGCCTAGCCTAAATGTACCCATCTAGATGTGTTGGAATTGTTGATTTGGTCATTTTTGCATAATGAAAGTTACACCCCTTTGCAACTTTACATTGCTTGCATTTGACACTTTTTCCATCAACTGAAAAGTGGACACCATGAGAAAATTCCTCAGATTTATCATAAAATGAGAGAGGTTATTGTAGAGGGGTCCAAGATAATCATGCATCCTCAAAAAAAAAATTCTAAGTGACATGATGTCCAAGTAACTACTCGTCAAAGATTGTTTCCTTTATGCACTTTGGACTCTTAAGGGATATCGCCAGTGTAATGTAGCACGAACTATTTCGGTGTGTTTAGGTGTGAAAGAGGGTCATGCCTAGCCTAAACGTACCCATCTAGACATGTTGGAAATGTTGGTTTGGTCGTACGAGTTGTAGATTGAAATTTACATGCTTTTGCAACTTTACATTGCTTGCATTTGACACTTTTTCCATCATCTAAAAAGTGGACACCACGAGAAAACACCTTAGATATATCAAATCACCATGAGACCACATTTATTTGAGCCATTTTTTCAAATAGCTCACTGCCTTTTCCATGCTACCACATTTTCCATACATGTCTACCAAAGCATTTTATCAAACATGTTTATGCTACCACATTTTTCATACATGTCTACCAAATAATTTTACATACATGTCTACCAAAGCATTTTATGAAACAAGGCAGTTAGTTGTTTGAAAAAATGCCTCAAAGAAATGTGGTCTCGTGTTGATGGACATCACCATGAGACCACATTTCTTTGAGTATTTTTTTTCAAATAGCTCACTACCTTTTCTATGCTACCACATTTTCCATACATGTCTACCAAAGCATTTTATCAAACATGTCTATGCTACCACATTTTTCATACATGTCTAACAAAAAAATTTATGAAACAAGGCAGTGAGTTGTTTGAAAAAATGGCTCAAAGAAATGTGGTCTCATGGTGATGTCCATCACCATGAGACCACATTTCTTTGAGTCATATTTTCAAACAACTCACTGTCTTTCTATTCTACCACATTTTCTATACATGTCTACCAAAACATTTTATCAAACATGTCTATGCTACCACATTTTTCATACATGTCTACCAAAGCATTTTTCATACATTTCTACCAAAGCATTTTATGAAACAAGGCAGTTGATGTTTGAAAATGGTTCAAATAAATGCAGGTCTCATGGTGATGGACATCACCATGAGACCACATTTCTTTGAGCCATTTTTTCAAAAAGCTCACTGTCTTTTCTATGCTACCACATTTTCCATACATGTCTACCAAATCATCTTAACAACACATGTTTATGCTACCACATTTTCCATACATGTCTACCAAATCATCTTAACAAACATGTTTATGCTACCATATTTTTCATACATGTCTACCAAAGAATTTTATGAAACAAGACAATGAGTTGTTTGAAAATATGCCTCAAATCTAAATGTGGTCTCATGGTGATGGACATCACCATGAGACCACATTTCTTTGAGCCATTTTTTCAAAAATCTCATTGCCTTTTCTTTGCTACCATATTTTCCATACATGTCTACCAAAGCATATTATCAAACAATTCACTTCCTTGTTGCTATGGCTAAAATCCTAAAACAGGTTCTTTCAAACAAACTATGGATTCTTGGGAAAAAACCTATCAAAGTATAATAGTAAGCAATAGAATAGAAAAGGCAATGAGTTGTTTCAAAAAATTCCTCAAAGAAATGTGGTCTCATAGTCTTAATTCCAGTACATATGCAACAATTCCACAAAGGAAGGATATAGTCAAATCAAATACAAAACAATAGTCAACTCTAAAGGGCAGTCTTTGAAACAAAGTGTTAAGAGCAAATGCAAAGTCATTATGGCTGTAGTAGGGAAGAGTTTGGAGTTTGAAAACTTTGACAATCATGATTATAAGGACAATATTCTTTGGTTTTAGTTGTGCAAACATAAGAAGGCATAAAGGATAGTGATTACATCAAGCATTACACATCTTTAAAACTCAAAGCATTACTTCACATTGCATAACTAATAACTAGGAGCAACTTCCAATTTCATTTTCTATTCATTACATTCCATGAGACCACATTTGTTTGAGGCATTTCCGTAAGGCATTTTTTCAAATCCTCTATATAAGTTTACATGAATTCATCTATTATGTCATGTTTTCCAATTTTTATCTTCAAACTCCTAAAAATTAATCTGTTATATGCAACTTCCATCTAATTCAATGTTGAATTCTATGTATAACAATGAAGATTAATAAAATCATCAAATGAATGGTCTATATTGTCAAAACAAAACAAAAAAACTCAATATAAACATCTAGCTAAAATGAAAAAGAGTGAATTCCACTAGCCATGATGGAAATGGACTATTATAAGCAATGCAAATGGAATTCATAAGCAAGTTTGTGTTAAGTTGATATCCTCTATATAAGTTTACATGAATTCATCTAAATTATGTCATGTTTTCCATTTTTTTCTTCAAATTCCTAAAAAATTAAACTTTTTTATGCAACTTCCATCTAATTCAATGTTGAATTATATGTAAAACTATTATGATTAATAAAATCATAAAATGAATGGTTTATATTGTCAAAACTAAACAAAAAAACTAAATATAAACATTTCAATTGTACCAAAATGAATATTACTTGAGATAGAAAAAAATGATGTAGAAACTTCAAATTGTCTTATTCTACGTTATCTAGCATGCAAATTGGTGATAAAAAGGTGATGGATCAAACAAATTTGGTACAACATCAAGTCAACTACATAAAAAGGTGTTTCTGAGTTGGATAAAGCACATAACTAGACAAATGTAGAGAATTATGAGCCTAAATCATGGAATCAACTCCTTTTTTACCATTTTTGGAAAAGGGACATTTGGCACTCACCAAATTTGAAGAGCGCCAAATTTGGTGCTCGCCAAATTTGGAGAGCGCCAAAACCAAATTTTATGCAAAATGTAATACATTGTTAGGACATCAATACGTAGAACAACCAAAACTAAGAACACACCATTTAACTACACTTGGGTATAAGTAAAGGTGATACACTATTAGGACTTCAATATTTAGAAGGATTACAATAACAAATATCTCAACCCTTAAACCCTAATACCTCAACCCTAGTTTCTCATCCTTAATCCCTGAATCCTCAAATTTTGACCCTAATCCATTAACCCTCAACCCTCAACCCTCTTCCCTCTCCTAGGTACACATTAAACCCTCAACCCTAACCCCTCAACACTATCCCTTAAACCCTAAACCCTAAATCCTAAACCTGAAACCCTTGACCCTCATCTGTCAACACTATACCTTAAACCCTAAACCCTAAACCCTCTACCCTCTACCCTACACATTAAATCCTCAACCCTAATCCATGAACACTATTCTTAAATCTTAATCTGTCAACCATCAACCCTTAAATCATAATACCTCAAGGAGTGTGAGAGAGGGGGTTGGAGTGAGAGAGAGTTTTCTAGGTAGGCTGGGAGGGAGTGAGACCTAAGAGAGAGAGAGACTTGAGAGGGAGAAAGAGAGTTATCTAGTGTAGACATGTAAAATGTACATGCACCTGATCCTAATTTTACTAACACCAATTCATCTTGAATCATCTCTCTGCTAATCATTTAATTAAATAATCTCTATTTAATTAAATTAATCACATTTCATCTCTTAATTAAATAAATCATTTTTTATCTGATTAAGTCATCATCTTCTATTACTTAAATAAATCACTTTGTTTAATTAATCCTATAGTCCCTCTTTTAATTAAATAATTTATTTTATTTAATTAATCTCTAAGGTCGTCTCATTTAAATTAAATAAATTAATCTTTATTTGATTTAAATATAACACCATCCTCTTTAATTAAATAAATCAAATCTTATTTAATTAAGTCTAAAATCATTATTCCTCTCATTTTGATTTATTTAAATCCAAAAATCTAAATCAAATGGTCAAATCAGCTAATCTCCTTTAAATTAATCAAATCCCGATTAATCTTAGTCTTAATCCATCAAATCCTCTAGATTTTGCAACTTGCACCTAAAAATCAATTTAATTAATTTATCAAATCATCTATTTTCATTCAAAAAAGCCATCAAAGATAGAATATTCCTCAAATTTAAAATTGTAGACACCTAAAAATGTCCTCTTACAACACCTTGTCACAACATTACATCATTTAGACATCTTGTAGCATGTTTTTCCCTAGGTACCCATTTCATCATCTAATTAGTTAAATAAATCTTATTTATTTGACTAATTTCATTCATTCCCTTCCTATGCGTAATCCATCCATTCCTCTAATGTTAATTAAATAATTTATATTATTTAATTAATTAAATCCTTTCTATTAATTCTTCTAATGTTAATAAAATAATTTATATTATTTAATTGATGAAATCATAAATTCAACATTAATTAAATAAATCTAATATTTATTTAATTAATAAAATATTAAAAGGATATTCTTGCTTTCTTTCCAAAATTTGAACTCATGTGTATCTAATTAATTTATTTAATTAGATAATTCATCAATTATCCTTCTCATCTTTTTCAAGATTTATTTCATTTAAAAGAGAATCAAAATCTTTCTATCTTTTCACATCTTATCTTATCTTGTTTTATTTCCTCCTTGATCAAATAAAGAAAAAATCAAATCCTTATCGAATCTTATCAAATCTTATCTCCGTCCACATCAAGGCTCTATAAATATAGCCTCTCACAATCCATTTAGGGGGGATTGATTCTTAAGTATCCTCACTCTATGAAAATCATTCTTCAGTCTTTCATCTGTCTCTATCATTCTCCATTTGTCATTTTCATCAGGTCGTTATGTTGTTGAATTGAGCAACCAACATTCCTCCATTATCAATCCTTCAAAATCTCGCATTCTCATGCAAGTGGAGAAGAGAAATGGAGATAAATCAAGTTTAGCGTGGATTTGGGTTTGCATTCGTTTGTTCTTGTGATTTCCATGCTTGCTCATACTCTATTGTGCTAGTTAGGATTTGATATATTTCTATTTTAGTTTTATATCTGATTTTCCCCTAATTACAGAAATCTCCCACCAAAAGGTCTTGTCCTCCAAACATGGCATTTAACATCTCTTACAAGTCCTTTTCTTGAGCCATGTGACATTAACTTCACCTTTCACCTCATCCTTCAAGCCATCTTTTGAATTTGAATCTCCCCCCTCTTTGCACATTCTCCAAAATGTGCTCAAGCTTCCTCCATTCACATATTGACAAGTGGCACTTGCCCATTGGATGTTGAATGATCCCACATTCATCCATTTTGCTCATTCCTTCATCTTTCTATTCTATTTATAGAATTCTTCTCTTTGTATTTTGCATCCACAACTTAGAGAAAAGTTACTCTCTTCACATTGAGAGCTAATTTTATCCATCTTCATAGCATTTGTCATCATCTTAGCTAGGTTATTGCAAATTTCACCAAGGAGCTCATTGTTCTTCATCTACAAGTGGATCAATATTCATCAAATCATCACAAGGCTTGCAAATGAGTTGGGAAAGGGCCAATTTTCACATGAAATTGGCACCAATTCCCCCATGGGATCAAGATTTTGCATGTTTAATTAGAATTTCATTGCTTTCTTATTGTGTTCTTCATTTTATTTCCTAGTTTGAGCATTGTTAATGGATTTCATGGGGAATCTTAATTCTTACTTGTATATGATATTCTAATGTGTTTGTTGATTGTGTTTTGCAGGTATTAGGATTGGGGTTCACACTAGTTAGGGTGGGAGGGAGAGACCTGAGAGAGCGGGAGTGGGATACATCTAAGATGAGAGGGAGAGAGGGAGTAGGAGTGAGTGAGAGAGAAAAAAACCTAAGAGGGAGAGAGATAGAGGGAGTTTGAGAGAGGGGGTTGGAGTGAGAGAGAATAGTCTAGGTAGGGTGGGAGGGAGTGAGACTTGAGAGAGAGAGAGAGTTATCTAGTTAGGGTGGGGGGAAAGA
>VDFB02370927.1:0-59510 GCA_007258455.2 Sequoia sempervirens
GGGAGTGATACTAGGAGTGACAATGAGGGTAGTATTAGCCATAGAAATGGTAATGGTGGTATGAGGAAGGTCAAAAGAAGAGGAAGGATTGAAGGATACATCATTAGAAGATTTAGTGCCATATAAAATATCATGTTAAAAGGTGTATAATTATTGTTTATAATAAAAGTGTGGCCAATTATTGAGGTGATTGAGTATTCATGAATGTATCAAGAAGAAATTAACTAGTAAAATTAATATTTTATTTAGCTACATGAGCATCGTGGGCATAATCCTCTTGATCAATATGATCATTAGAAAATAATTCATTTTCATTTGATTGGGTATTTATAGTAGAATTAAGACGAGCACTCATTCTTAAAGGAAGATTAGGATTTCAAGTAGCTCATGGCATAAACATAGAAATATGGCTATGAGAGATGAAAATTTAAGGCAATTTAAATCACTCTTAAATTTAAAAATTAGAAAAAAATAGTAATATATTAGATCTTAAATTAAATCTTAAATGTAACACCAAAGGTGGGAAAAATCAAGATCACAGAATAAATATCAAAACCTAAAAGAAAAGATACAATTATAAAGCACCAACAATGAGGAATATAAATCCAAAGAAGATATGAAAATACGATAAAGCAATTACAAAATATAGATATGAAACACTAATTACAAAGATGGATAAACTTAAAGACAAAACCCTAGGGGTGTATGAGAGGATGGGTTTAGCAAAAAATATAAGGCTATGAAATCCCGTTTATATAAATATAGTCTAATTACATAAATACAAAAAATATACAATTAACCTAGGTTTAATTAAACAATTAGTCTTAATAAATGAATAATAAATATAATAATTAAGAGGATATAGTTGTACTTAGTTTTAAGAATAACGATGAAGAATTAATGCTTATCTCTTGTAGAATCTAATCACTTGTGTAGCTAATGGCTTGATGAGATGTTGTATAGTCCCATAAATATTTATGAGTCAAATTTGAGTCCCTCGGGATTGAATTTGAGTGTCAAGAGGATGATCTACTACATGGGGAATGAATTATGACTTCTAACAATGATTTGATAGAGAGTTGGAATAATGATTTATTTGTGTTCATGTTCTTGGTGTTAGATTTTGTCAAGGCAGTGTTTATAAGCACCTTAAAGGAGATCGCTAGATTGCTAGGGCCAACTTCTCCTAGTTCAACCCCCTACTCATATCAACTTTATGGTTTTGAGTGAATGATTGAAGACAACATGCATAGACTTGTAAATGACATATATGATTTTGATTTAGATTAAGATTCTTTATCCTTTAGAAATGAAATGTGCCCTTGCACTTTCTCCTTGTTCTTTTATTTTCCAATGATCTCTTGTATATCAATTTAAATACAAAGATGTAACAATAAATTATAAAAATTTGTGTCCCTTTGACTCAAAACAATTATTGAAGTGGGGTGAGAATTTCAAAATTTAAATTTAAATGTGAATTTTGGGATCAATTGCAAGGTACTTAAAACTTAAGTTATGGAAGTGTTAGGTTTGAGGCAAGGATCAAATGTGTGGATATAGCTATGAATGTAGGCTAATAAATGATGTGTAAATAACAATATACAAATATGTAAAAATAAAAATCAAATCAAATCAAATCAAATCAAATACATTAAAAATAAGTGCAAATAAATAAAAAGGGGTATAAAATTATAAACGAAACTTAACACAAGAGTATGCTACTTATCAATATATAATTGTATTAAATCATTCCATTACAATATACTTAAAATTAAATGAGAATTGACAAAAGATTGTATATTTCACCATTACAATAATAAGAAGTGTCATATTAACAAGCTTTCTAGTATTGTAAAAGAATTATTGAGTAGCATAGTTGAATTTCAATTTATTTCTTATAACTATTAAATATACATTATTATTGTTTTAAAATTATATTATTAACATTTTTATTCACTAATATAAATTAATTATATCTCTTACTAACCAAAACAAATTTAAAACAATTTTTATCATTAAAACATCAAAATCTTACTTGAAGAGAAGCACCATATTATAAATAAAAAATGAGACAACTATTTAAAATAAACATTTATTTTTTAAATAAAAGGACATCAAATATTAAAAAATATAATTATTATATTTTGAGAAATAAAAAAATAAAAAAATACATACATAAAATTTATGTATCTATATAGATATCACTCTAAAAAAATGCTAAAAAAACCTAAAAAATTTGTCATTCTTATAAATACGCCCTTAACACCTAATGTTTTTAGCCAATTGCGATAAATAGTTTCAAATTTTTTTAAAGTTATAACTTGCATCTCTACTTTAGAAAAAATAAACATTCTTGAATAGAAAAATAATGACTTCTAATTTTTTTAAATAAAAAGGGAGTAAAAATTTATTTAATCATAAGAAGTTAATAATACATCCAAGGATTTACAAAATCAATCCAATAGGGACCTCCAAGCACCTCTTGCAAACAAAAGTAGAATAGACGAAGATCCAAATCATCCAAACTCCCACAAAAACCCCTCAAGATCCATGGATATCCTCTTGAATCAACATTCTCAATCTTTGGGAACAATCCAAGGGAAGTTTCTCTCAACCACCAATATTCCAATTACCCCTATGCTTTGAGGCCCATTTTTCCAAACAATCCACAACATTGTTCCACTCCCTTGAGATATGGGCAAAGGAAACCAAGTCCAAGGAATTGCTAAGTTGGTGAATCTATTGAACTAATGAATCCAGTTGCCAATTCATCATATCCAAACTTTACTAATTCAACATATTAACTAGAATCTAATAATTTGTCTCACAGATAGTCTTGCTCCACCCAAGAGCACACCTCTTTTCTAGCATAGTAAGGATGGAAAGGGCCTCCATAAGATTATTAGTCTGGTATCCTTGAAAGATGGATAATAAGAAAAGGATAGCCCCTAAATTGTCCCTCTCGACCCCGACTCCAACATATCAAGTATTAGCCCTAGAGGAGCCATCAGTTTTTATCTTCAAGATACCAACAAGAGGCGATGACCATTTACCTTCATGTTGTATTTTCTTGTTAGAGGTCTCATCACTCTATAGCAAACCTTTAGTAGTCCATCTCCATCTAATCCCAACCTTTGCAATAGAATCCTCTCACCAGACTCAAGAGGGGTCCCCACTTCACACTTAGTCTAGATAGTTTCTTGAATCATAACAAGAATCCTCTATCATACCTTATGAGCCACCAAAATCCCTCCTTGAAATATCCTTCAGTTCCTCTCCAACCAGATCTACCAAAGGATGCATGAGGGTCCAATATCCCAAGCCACTTGGAGACAAAAACATCTTAGTATGTCGTCTCCATAAAGACCTCCAAAAATCAATAAGGGACAAAGCATGCACATATGTTTGTCTCCAAACTTCCCACCAAAGGTGCCAAATGGTTCTAGAAAAGGTGCACTAGAACAATAAATGAAATGAAGATTCCTCACTATTTCCACACAAAACACAAATAGATGACTCCTGAAAACCCCTCTTTTGAAGATTATCCTAGGTGAGACACATGTTTTAAGTGAATAGCCAAAGGAAAAAGTTACTTTTAAGCCACACAAGTTACTTATTCCACAAATACTTCCACTAAGGAACTTCCTCCCCTCCATATTTTTTCCTATCCAAATCCTTATACCCAACAACCATCGACTATACCCCCTAGGATCAGGACTCTAACCTAAGATATCTTTCCTCAACAATGAGTTGTAGGCTCTATGAGCTAAAATTTGAGATAAATCTTCATGATCCTCCTTTGAACACCCAGGTGGCCACACTTGAGAATCCTTCCACTGAAACGTCTCCACCTCCCTAAACTCTTTGCCTCTTTGAAGTCTTTCAATCGAGTCCAACTAGCCTCCAGGAAGTTAAGATAAAGGTTTTGAAGGTGTGGATACATGGTCATGATCGGGGGATGGCCATCCCATGAGTCAAATTATAAAAACACCTCAGAACCTCCATTACATATTCGAAATAAACCCTACTTGATTAAGTTGGCACCCCTTTTAAGAGTGTCCCAAATCATATAATCTTCACCTAACAAGGAAATCTTAGGTACACTTCCCTAGCCATGGCCCTTATATATTTAGAACAAAGGATTGTAGCCCAAGCTTGATCCTGATCTATGGACCACCTCTAGTAAAGCTTAGTAGCCAAAGCCTAACCAATGAGGACTGCATGCCATAGACCTAGGCCCTTATCTATTTTGGTCTACACATTGTCTCCCACTTAACCAAACTCCACTTTGAGGAGGCAAAATTGTTGATGGATAAGAATTTTATAGATAAAACATCCAATTCCTTAATGAAACTTAAGGGAGAAACTTGCATCATGCACTTGTAAATAAAGAGTGCCTGAACCACATATTTTAATAACATAACTCTTCCTGCAAAAGGCAACCATATGAAGGTCCAGTGGCTAACTCTCTCTTGGAACTTATCCAACACATTTTACTAGGTTCCCCTCAACAGTGGGCCTACAAAGAGGGGGATGCCCAAATACACAAAAGGTAGAGCATCAATCTAAAATCTAAGAATTTGTGCAATTCTAGAATGAATAGAAGGAGGGGCATTGAAAAAGAAAATGGATGACTTAGCTTCATTGATTTTGTACCTTGAAGCAGTAAGATAGATATCTAGAGCACACTTGAATTTATTCACTTCTTTTGATTCTATAAAATCCCAATAAAGCAATGTCATCCATGAATTGTAGGCGGGTTTGAGGAAGCAAGCCATCTCCCTAGTTCCAACCTTGAATAAGTCCTTGTCTTAGATGGTCTTTCAAGATTCTTCCCAACCCCTCATCCATAATAATAAAGAGATAAGATGACAGGGGGTCACCCTATTGGAGGCCTCTTGAGGCACCAAAAGGAGCATAATGCTCACTATTAATCAACACTGGGTAGGATGCAACTATAATGTAGCTCATCACCCAATTAAGCCATCTTTCTCCAAACCTGAAGAAAATGAACACCTTCTAGAGAAAAACCCAACTCACTTGGTCATAAGTTTTGGCCATGTCCATTTTAATGAACATGACCTTATCCTTGAAGAGTTTCATGGAATGGATGGCCTCAACTGCAATAACCACTCCATCCAAGATTTTCTCTCCTGCCACAAAACCCCCTACTCTTATGAAATTATTTTACTAATCCACAACTTGAGTCTCTCCACAATTAATTTAGATATAATCTTATAGACCAATTTACAAAGGGAAATTAGCGTGAATAGATCCAAAGAGTTAACACCTTCTATTTTAGGGATAAGAACCAAGAAGGTAGAGTTCATTTCCTTTAACATTTGTTTGTTTCTCTATGATTCAAGCACAATTTCCAACAAATAAAATTTGATAATGTCCTAGAATTCTTGAAATAATTATATCAAGAAACCATCTCGGCTGAGGGCTTCCCCTTTCTTCATCTTGAACACTACCTCCCCAACCTTCTTAAGAAGGATGGGGCTAATAAGCATTTGATTTGCCTCATTAGGCGCAAAAAAGGGAACACACTCCAAAATAAGATTCTCTTCCACCTTTGCAGTAGGTGAGTCCTCAGAGAACAAAGAATAATAATATTGAATAACTTCTCGTGAGATGTCCCTGTACAAAGTGAGTTGTGCTATTTGAGAAGACACCAAAGAAGATATCAAATTATCATGAATTTTGGCCTTAATATAGTTGAAGAAGAAATTCATATTCCTATCTCTCTCCTGAAGCCAATCAATCTTAGAATTTTTTTCCAAAAAGTCTCTTCTTGCAACTCCCATTCCACCAAAACCTTCATGGCTTCCACTTCTTCTCTAAGGTATTCCTTGGTAAACCCTTGATCCCTATTCTTCCTGGTGATGTTATCTAATCAATGCTAGGCCACAAGTTTCTTTAAAAATATTCTCAAAACTCTGCTTATTCCACTTGTCAAGTTGATACTTCACAAATTGTAGCCTCTTGACAAAATAATACATAGTTGTATCATGGTTAGGCATGCCTTTTCTCCACCACTCATTCATAAAACCCTATAAATATGGTTCACGCAATCACATAAGTTGGAGTTTGAACAAAGGGTTCTTAGAGGACCCCTCTCTTTCATAGATAATTTGATAGGCCAGTGATGCAATCCCCTCCAATCAAGTATCTTTGAACTGGTAGTCAAGTTGTTGCCAACCCAAAAACTAGAGATTAAAAACCTATCTAATCTCTCAAAGATGTATCGCTCTCCACATCTCTTGTTAATCCAAGTAAACATGCCATTCCCTAGTTTTATATCTATCAAGTTTAGCAAGGCAATATTATCTCTAAAATTTGAAGAGGAAGGCTCAAACCTATCCACTCTCCCCCTCTTTTCCTCCAAACTAATAATAGAATTAAAATCACTAGCCAAAATCTATTGGAATAATGGAGCTAGGGACCATACATACCTAATATGAGCCTAGAGATGAATTTTACCAAGAAAATTAGTTGGAGCATAAACATTGGTAAATAGGACTTCACCAGATTCAAAACTCAATGTAGCCATGGATAAGGATTTTCTACCAAAAATCAACCACAGAGGGGAGATCTTTTGTGGGTCCCAAAGAAAACCTATTCCTCCAACATTGCCTTGTCCCCCAATGCACTAACATTGACCTCGCCACCACAACTTGGAAGCCACTTTAAACATACCTTCCATTGACAACTTAGATTTCTGAATGAACAAAATATTAGGAGAATGCACCTTAATCAGTTCCTGAACAACCTTTTGTCTAGGGACATTGTTCAAACCCATTGCATTCTAGGAAAGAACAATCATTTATGAGAGATAGAAAAATGGGAGTCAATAGTCTTGACTAAGCCTAACTCCACCAAATTCTCCCCCATTAATTTAATTTTATCCTGATCTTTCTTCCTCCCCAAATTGGAAGACTTCTCAGAGCCCCCCCTTTTGAAGTTCTTTTGTTGCAACCCCAATGTAGGTGCCTCTTTATTTCCTTTTCCAAGATCCTAAGCCACAACCTCCGACATTGGCTTAATTAAAGCCATGCTCAATCCTCCACCATACTCATTCCTCCCAGGAAGAGCCAACTCTCTAGGGATCTCTTGGATTTGGTCTGTATCCATTTGTGACTCAGTTCACTCAACCACCAATTTTTTATGACTGATATCCACTTTGGAGGTCAACTAATCCACCCCAAATTATCTAATCTAGAGAGCAACCTGTTTGGATTTTATTCATGCTAAACAATATCATCCAAAGCCTCAAAATGGTTATAAGTCACATCACCTTGTCTATCCTTGAGAGTTCTCTTCAAGATCACCATGAAATAGTTATTGGATGTTTTTATAATCTTCGTATCTCCTTTCAAGTTCCAAGTTCGATGAGCCCACGATTCCAAGAAAGGGAGGGAAACATGAATCCCTATAAACTTGCAAATTAAAGCATGGTTACACAAATAGTTAACATCCTCTATAATTGACTTCAGTTGAATAACTGAAGTTAGGAAAGAAATACTTCTCTCCAGACAACCATTTATACCTTCAAATCTCGGGGTCCCTTGATCTAAGATGAGCCCCCCTCATTTAAAGATTTGCTTAAAAAATTAACCGCTTTGGATTAGACTAATAGGGATGGGCCTACCCCTCGTCAAAATCTTAGAAAAAAGTCATTTTATCAAACCCTCCCGTACCTTCAATTGACACCATTAATCAAAAAACAGAATAGATCAATTCTTCACAAATCCGTAGCTCTTACCCCACACCACCTCCCAAACCCCTCACAACTCCTCCCTAAACACCCCACACAACACCGCTAAACCCATGTGCACAACCCCTCTGAACACCCCACACACAACCTAAAGTCCCCATAAACACCTACCCCATGCTACCACAAGAAACAAATAACAAAAAAAAAAAGAGAGAGAGAGCAGCGAGTAGAGGGTCGACATGTCCTAGCTCGCACCATCGAGCTCCTTCATCTTGACTCCCATCCATTGTCTAATGACTTCTAATTTGTTATAAAACACATTTATTAATTATGCGAACTGTGTTCCCTAGATGAACCCAATCGACTGACTTACGTGATTAACAATCCACATTTATGGAGAAACGTGTAAGATGATTGTAACATTTGGAGCTGTTGGATCATTTTCACTAGTTTTTGAGCTATAAATCATTGATCACCATCCATGAACTTTTTGGTTTCTTCTTCAAGGTTACATGGATTTTATACTTCAATACACTCTATCTTCAATTGTCCGATCTATATATCCAACAATTTGTCATTAATGTACCATGTCTACCAAATCAATCAACAAACATGCTTATTTTATCTACATCACAAATTAACTATTAAGTTGTGATCTCGTAAACAATTGGCACACAAAGGAAAAATAAATACTCTCAATTTCTTACCTTGGATCAATCCTTTTAATTCTTCCAAAAATTTCCATCTTTTGACAAATCCAAGGTTAACTTTTAAACTTTATAATTTATTAAATGTTTAATAATTTTAAATATATATTTAAATAATTAATTCTATTTAATTTTATATAATAAATAATAATTTATAAGTTATATTTTTTTGATAGGTAAATATGATTTTATTTATTGAAAAAAAAAACTTACATTATGCCCTTTCAATGGCATAATTGTCTAGAGACGCCCATCATACACAGCTTCCCCAAACCACCCAAAATGGACACCCAAATACAAAACCTAAACTACCAGACCATCGACCAACGTCACAACCAGTGCCTACGCCAATCCCGCTAGAAACATAGAGAGCCAAAAATCGTAATGAGGAGACCTCTTCCACCGAGAAGCATCGAACACGCCAATCACGCATCCAGAGGAACATAGAACACTACCCATTGCCACCAAAATTCTTGCCAGACAAAAATTATCTTCTCCACACCCACTACCCATCCATCTCCACATCGTTAGCCTCCAAGAAATCCCTAAACAACCACCTCCTATCCACTCACCGAAGGGCTCAAGAAATCGGTGGTGCTTTAGAAATATCAGCCCACATCGCACCCACTTTCGATGCATCTGCAACGCCTCGCCCTTGATATCCAATATGAATGGATATTGTTTCATCCTCACCCCAAGAAGGAGCACCCTGTGCATGTCCCTTGGCCAAGGTAACCTGACCCCCAACTCCGCTAACCTGACCCCCAACTCCGCTACGATCACAACGTCCATTGCACCTTCCAACAGGCTCTCCCAAACTAGCTTCTGAACGATTAGCAAAGTCATGGCCTTTGGGACCTCTAGATCAAGCAAAGCAACAACAAAATGGGTTGCAATGTCCACATTAGTGCGCCACCTCTCAGTCGTCGTCATAAACTCCTCGCCCAAGAGTAGCTGGACTGCCTCCAAGACCAGAACGTCCCAATCTTTGAAGACAGACTTCAATCTACTATACCCAACCTTCTTGAAAAATGCCTATAGCTTCCTTGTCGATTGCAGACAGATTGGCGTTTCTATGGTTACCGGTGCCGACTTACCATCTTACGCCAAATTTAAAAGCCTGAGGCTCCCATAAAACGTGCAACGTTCCATCAACAATTATGCCATCGCCACTGAACAAACTACCAACTAGCCGAGGACTGTACAAGCCATCCCATCCAAGGCTACATACACCACATTTAGCATTAAAAACCCACACATCGAAATGTATCACCGCCGTCACCCTCCAAAACCGTGCCAGCCAGGCACTATGTTGTCTACCACTAAACACCCTGACAACACCAAAATACCCGAGCTCCATCCACCTGGCAGCCGCGGGGAATAATTTATAAATTATATTAACATTATTTAATAATTATAAAAAATAATACTTATATATATAATTATATGATATTTAAATTATTAACCACTAATATACATTATTTAAGTTCTATTTAATATTATATAATAAATACTAAATGAATTAATATTATTTTGTAATTATTTATTTATTAATTTAATATTATTTTTTAATTATAGAAATAATATTGATTTTGGTTGGGGTTGACCTCACAATGCAATGATTAAGTTGCAAGGGTAGTAGTTGGGCTGCCCAAGGTTCGAATCCCGCTATGATTTGTGGGAATGCTTGTTGATGCAGGTAGCGGGCATTGTTGCGGGATCAACGAAGGAGGAGTTGAGGCATAGAGAGATCACGAGGAGGCAACAGATGGTTGTAGGAGGGTCAATGGCAAGACAACAGATGGAGGGTACTCAAGGCACCCGACAGATGGCGAGAGGAGTAATGATGGAGGAGTGGTAGATGGAGGGGGTACAGAGGCCAAAGGTGCCAAAGACAAAGGAGGGAGGAGAGGAGAAATGGAGATATCGGGGATGAGGTCCCCTGTATGTGGCCTCACTAGTTCATAGCTCGAATCAAAAGTGTAGGGTGCTGCCTCGTAGCAGTGATTTATCGAACAAAAAAAAATATTGATTTTGGTTAATAATTAAATTTGTAAATAATGTATAAATATAATATAACAATTTAGATTAAATTAAACTTAATATGGTTGGATAGAAAATCAAAGCTAATGTTAATTCATTTTAGAATGTGATTATCAACACACAAAAGTCATTAGAATGGTGTGAGGTTGTCTGGACCTTAGGAGGACTTGACCTCATAATGTATCAATATTCAAAAATATATAATCAAAATAATATCTTCATAGTCATAAGGTTGTATGTGAAACTAAAGGAAAGCAATCATGGGTATAACTAAAATAATGGCATAGTGTAATTTAAGACTCTCAAAGGTGAGAAACAAGTACAAACAAGAGAAGTGGGAAAGAAGATACAATAGATCAATTGCAACAAAGTCAAACCAACAAATATTTTGTAACTTCATACATATTCAATGAAAAATGACATGTCCTATGCAATTTCCAAGTAGCTTCCTCCCTTGGTTGTCTCTCCTCTACAAAATCCAGCTTACCAAATAGTACAATTATGAATCACATGTCAAATATTTTATATTTTGATCCCTTAGATGCCTTCTATCTTGAAAAGTATAATGGGATAAGGACACTAAAGGATAGTGTATATACGACTAAAAAACAAAATGAGGTTAAACATGTCAATTACAAATAATTCAATATTTTGTTAAAATTATTACCATCAATATAATTTTTTTTATCAAAGGTATAGCCACCATACTAGGTGTATGTCAACATCTTTGTTGATGTGTTAGTTATGAATTGGTCCACGGATGATGGATGATTGCGACTTCGACTTTGTTTTTCGATCTTTGATGGTCTTTATCTCTCGACGATTGATTTCGGACGACATCTTTCGACGATTTTACTTTGACGCGGACGACGGATGACGACTTCTGATCTTTCGACGATTCTCTCATTGACCGGCTCTCGGACGATCTGGCCTGGATTGGCTTTTTGACCCGACGACCGAGAGATCCTTTTTCCTCTTTCGATGAATCGATTTGACTGATTTTTGATCTGATCTTGATCGATCCGATCCTGATCTGATCCGGAAAAAGATCTTTGTCTCGATCGTCTGATCGATATTTTGATCTGATCTGATCGACGGATGCAGCGGATCTGATCGAGCGGACGTCCTGATTTTGATGCCTGCCGACGATGTTGATTTTGATTTTGATTGTCTTTTGTCGTACTGATCTTGATCGGTCCTTTTATGATCTCGACCTCGATTCGCCGACTTTGATTTTTCGATTCGATCTTCCGTGACTTTTGATCCTTTATCTTCTGATTACTTAATTGACCTCTTTATTTGTTTGATCCGAGCTTTTGGGCACATGCTTAAATGTATATTTTGATTGCCTACGTGTTTTCCCCAAGTTATTCATTGAAAATCTTGAGTTCTGGATGAATTTCGGGCTTTTGCTCGGATTCAGGATTTTATGCCTTGGTCAGATTTTCCCGGATACTGCTTGGACTCCGACTGGACCCTTGTCGCTAAGGGATTTTTGATCTTCACGGATTTCCGCGTGGGCCGGATTTTCCTGAATTCCGCCCTATCATCAGATTCCCGAATTCCTTCTCTGGATGTCTTGTCGACAACATTAATGGCTCTGTGCATGCTTTGAGAAATGTATTTAACTTGATTTTGAGATCTTTTGCGCCATTATGTTCACTATTTACCATCATTTGAGCTGAGAAGTGCTTTCTTGCGAGTATTTGGTTGGGATTTTGGGACTTTCGGCTTTGACTTGATTGATTTGGTGGCTATTTCTTGTGCATTATCGCCTGTGTTTGTTGTGGCCACCCTTGAGCTTCGCGTTTGCTACTTCTGAGACCAATTCTTGCTTTATAATGGTATGTGTCTGATTGCTCTGCTTTGAATTGAATTATGAATGGCACGTTGGTATTTGAAATCCTGTGTATGTGTCTATTTTGTGCTAGGGTTGTTCGGTATTCCATACTTTGTCATCTCCCAAGCAAGTTTTGAGTTCATGTGTCCATCTGCATTTTAATGAATCTTGCATGAGAGTGATTAGTAAACCCTAGTGATGACTCAACAGTGAAACAAGTAAATTATGAGCTTGCCTGTGTGCTAATGGCAGATGAATAGGGTTCGGACCTAGGGCAGTGCCATATCAGGTGATTTCATCTTAGGATTGACCTAGAATACGAAGAAAATTCATGAGAGGTCTGTCCCTGACTTGCCCTAAGTTAAACTTTTCGAAATCCTTAGTTGGTTCAGTGTCTGGATGAAATCAGGACTCTCCGTCCCTTTTAGATTCCCTTCGCTGTGACCATTTGAGATCGTTGGGATATCATATCGACCACCTTGAGGTTCGCTGAAGTGGTCTTCCTGGGTTCATGTTGGATCGCTGTGACACTATCATTTTTACACTGATGAATTCTTCTATGCATATCAGTCAGCGAGACCTTTACTTTTGCCGATACCTCACCCCGCGAGGAGATGTCTCATCAACATGCTTGCTTGTACTCGCTTTCGGCAAGACAAGTCCCTGTCGCCGGGAGGTCATAGTGGGATTCAGTAGCTTTACCGATATTCGTTGCCTTCGGGGAGACATTCATGCTTCGCTGAGACCTCCCACCGAGCACTTTCCCCTTTCGCTGAAACCCTTTGTGAGTTTGTATTTGGTCGCCAGGACACTGTAAGTCTCACGTCGAAATCTTTCTGTCGGAAAGACAAACCTCGTCGCCAAGAACTCATAACAGGTTCCTTTCATCTTGCCGATCTTCCGTTCTGTCGGGGAGACATTCATGCTTCGCTGAGACCTTACCGCGAGCTCCCTACTCTTGCTGAAATCTTCGCTGTCGGCGAGACTCCTAGTGATCGCCAGGACTTCATAGCGAAACTTTTCTCTTGGCGAGCCCTGATCTTCTGCCGGGGTGACTTCATAATGTCGGCAAGACATTATGCCAATGGAACTCTTCATCGGCGAAACATAACACAGTCGTCGGGACCTCATATCGAAAACTTGAGTCTGGACGAAGTGATCGTCTAAACTCTGATGGTCGGTGAGACAAGATGAATTCGCCGGGACCTTACCTCGACCACCCTTGGCTCATACCGATATGTTTACTATGTCCCTTTTCGTCGAGACATTACATCAAAACAATTGACTCTTGGCGAAACCTATTCTGATTGCATCCTTCGGCGTGACTCCCGAAAGTCGCCGAGACTCCTCGATGAGCTCATAACTCTTGCCGAAACCTTTGTTCCGGGAATCTCCATTGGTCTGGAACTATGCCTAAACCGTGGATTTCTGTCGAGTCCAGATTTCTCCGAAATCTGTCGTTTCCCTAATTTTTCGAAGTCTCCGATCTGGCTCATTCTTCGCAGAAATCCGTCCCTCATGGATTTTCCCGAAATTTGGTGAAATATAAAGGAACATGAAATAATTGAATCCGTTTATAATTTGTGATGCATTTGATGAATATTTCATGTCATATTTGGATCTCTCATATGATTTATTGATTAGAAATGATTAGGTTTGATGATTAAGTAGGTGTTTCTTAGGTTTTTTCATTGGAATCTGATCGATCTAGAATTTCTCAAAATTCCTTTCTAGCTCAGATTCTGCGGATGGTCTTGAAACCCGAAATTTGTTGTGGTCATTCTATATGAATTTTAATGACACCTTGACTGTGTGAGATGCATTCTAATGGTGTTCTGATGGGTTAACCTTGCTCTCCTGTGGTTTTTACTATAATTTTCATGTTGAGTACAAGCTGAATCAAGCAAAGCAACAGCTAGTTCCTCATTGTCTGATGCAAAGAGGATCAAGCTGGACATTAAGAGCAAGGTCCCCGAGAGTAAGATCACTTATGTCTGGTCAAAATTCACTGATACGAATGTTGGCCTCTAGGATTATGAGGAATTTGAAGAAAGAATGGCGGCTAAGGATCTTCCTTTGGTGGCCAGGAGAATGAAAGAGTCAGGTTTGTCACACGTAGCCGGTTTCCCTTCTACAGTGCAATGCTACGAGCTGGTCCTTGAGTGCGCCAGGCACTATGATCATGATACACAGAGGATCATTGGGCCTCAAGGGAGGGTTGTTGCCAATCTCAACCCAGTCTCCATTGCCCAAACCTTCGACATGTCGGACTAGTCTTATGTGGTGGGATTCACCATTGAGGCAACTCAGGAGTTCTACGATGACCAGACTGTGAAGTCACAACAGCTAATCAGCTCCTGGCTAGAGAAGCCCAAGTCCCACTACTCCAAATTGCCAAAGTAGCTGTTCAGAGCAAAATTCAAGGAGTACTATGCTGCCATCACCTTTCTTAGCAGGGTGGTTGGTTTGAAGACTGCTGGTACATTTGAAAACTGGATGTGCCATGCGATCGTAAGGATGGAACAAGAGAAAATTGACTACCATTGGGTAGGGGTCATCAACCAAGTAATTCATAAGCAATTGTCCAATGTGTTGCAGACAAAGACCTTCACAATGACCTCATATTTGGTCTATGCACTGGCTAGATTCCATCCCTACAGAGGATTAGATACAAAGAGAATTTTTGGACAAGATATCATCTATGAAGTTTTTCCTCAGTTGTATCTAGGAAGCTCTGACTATAGGAGGGAAAATAATGCATTTACCATGTATATCACCAGAATGCTTCAGGAGGCAGAGCATGTCAAAATTTCAGATCAAGCCAAGGAGCTCATCAAGAAATATGGAGCCTGGTTCATTCAAGTCCCAACCTTCTCCTACATTCGGATTGATGGCTGTTAAAGGGCCCCATATAGACTTCCAAGGTACCCCATTGATCACATCATATTGTTGGAAGTCACCAGGTAGATTTGTGACTTTGATGCCATTGTCAAGAAGGACAAAAACAAGACAGGATTTGGTGGGGATTTTCCCTTAAGGATTGGTACTGGAGAGGTATGTCCTTCCATTGGTTCTGCCCAAGCTTCAGAAGAAGAGTTGAGTGCTCTTAGCTTGTCTCTCCACTCCAAGAGATCCAGATTTGACATCACAGGGGAAGCTCAAAAGAAGGCCAGTAGAGACTACGACCATAAGGTTAATTTAGAGGACTATTGGGCCAATTCTGGTGATGAGTATGAGGTCAGAAGGAAGAAATTCTCTCGGTTTCTAGTAGATGCAGTCCGATTATATAATGTAAGGGCAGTGCCTGATCAATTAGAAGATGATGGGAACTTAATCCAGGATTATGCCTATGAAGCAGTAAAGGATAAACCAATTGGTGATGTGGATTGGTTGGAAGAGGAGAAGACAAAACTGAAACAATTGATGGATCCAGTCCTCAAATTTACTAGGATGTGGCTCAAACACAAGGTATGGGAGTTGGAAAACAAGGGAGTAAAATGCACATACAACCTGATGGGAGACTTGGATTCCCACTCCACCTCTGAAGAATCCACTGAGCAGGATCCCAAAGGCAAGGGAAAATTGGACTCTCCTATCAAAAATAAATCTAAAGATATACAAGAAACTGAGGTCCAGGAAACAGAAAAACAAAGGAGGCCAAAGGCCAAGAAGAGGACAAGGACTAAGAAGTTCGAGTAGGATCCTGGGGTTGATGCTCCTGTGCCTAAGAGGAAAAGAATTCTCAAATTGACAGAGAAGGCTAGCTCCAGGATTGGGGAGGAAGAAGTTGCCCCACCAGTGATAAATGTTGAAAGCTCGGAGGAGAAGGCCAAAGTGTATGCAAGGAGGTCTAGGACTCCTTCTCCTAGGGACAGTGTACCTAAGGCTGACCTACCTCTGGTGGCTCCTCATGATGAGCAGCATGATGATGTGCCTCCCGCTCACGAAGCTCAAAGTGAACCAGGTGAGACAAAAGAGGTTGATGAAGATCCAAATACTGAGGGTGAGGAATTCCATGAAGGGGAACTCCACAGTGCAGAGGCATAAATCAAAAGGATAATGCAATCTCCCTTGGTTACATATGCAAAGTCGCTAGTTAGGAATGAGGT
Organism: Sequoia sempervirens; assembly: GCA_007258455.2. Lineage (NCBI taxonomy): Eukaryota > Viridiplantae > Streptophyta > Pinopsida > Cupressales > Cupressaceae > Sequoia > Sequoia sempervirens. The sequence continues at coordinate 16,417 of VDFB02370927.1, forward strand.
AGTTGAGTCTCCTCCAAGGGAGGAAGAAGCATAAAATGTTCCCTCGCTTGCGCATGAAGAAAAGCATGTTGAAGAGGAAGAAAGTAAGAAAGATGAGACTCCTGATGAACAAAATTTGAATGAGGAAGTAGCAGGAGATCGGCAGGAAGAGGAAGTGGGGCAGAGCAGGGTGCAATTGGAGTCTACTGTCCCTAATTAGCTGGAGAAAGAAATAAAGAGAAAATAGGTAGTAGTGGAGGATAGTCCACCAAACTGGGATGCACTACTAGCCAGGATTGGAAAAGATAAAGGTAAGAAGAAGGCTAGGGTGATCTCACAGGTTGAGAGAGATGGGGCACATAACAAGGTTGTTCATATTGCTAGCCCTGTTCTAGATAAAAATAGAGACAATGTGGTTGGAAATGATTATAATATACAGACTTTTAATCTTGGGCCTACATCACTTGAGCGGGATATTGAAGACTATGAGGTCTCCAGTGCAGTTATGGTGGATAGATTGAGAAGGGAAGTGAAAACCAAGTAGGAACTAAAGAAAGAAAACGAAAATCTCAAGAAGTGCTTGGAGGAATTGATGAAACCATTGCAGGCCATTCATCCTTCTTCCTCTACTACCAATCCTCTGCCTCAGGAGACCATAATTGAGCTAGAAAAGATGAAGGCTTCCACCCTTGCCACTATGAATTGGTTGAAAGGGATGCAAGAAAAGGGTGACGAAGCTATTAAGGAAATTCTGTCAACTGGGAAGGATGCTATTATGGAGATTGAATAGTTGAAGCAGGTGTTGGCACAAGATAAAGAGGATACAGACCTCCTTCTGTAGAAAACCAAGACTCTAATGGAGTACACCCGGGACAGGTTGGTAAGCAACGAGATTTTTCCTTCTTCTAGAGCTGTCGAATCGTGGGAATGGTTTGAGGCACTACAAATTAGGCAGAAGGTGCCAAAAAAGATTCACAAATGAGGGAAGCAGATCGATGACACCCTAGCTGGGGTTTATAATGGTTCCATTGCCTTCTTTGAAATCATGACGGGAAGAAGAAAGATCGCGCCCAATTACTTAAGCCTGGAACAGTTGAGAGAATGGTGGCATGATGTGTATGCACCACTTGATGATGGTTCTGTTTCGAAGCACCAATTGGATGATGCGGCCACCTACCTCGTAGTTATTGATAAGCATGTGACCTATAAGGTAGACTAGGATAGGTTGGTCAAACACTCAAGGGACGAGATTGTGTCCATTGAAAGGCGACTTAAGGTTCTGCCAGTACCACCTATAGCCGACTTGGATGTAGAATTCTTGAAGCTACATGAAGAGCTAGATCGACGCGGGGATAATAGGGAAGGGAGCTAATGATGCGCTGCGACGCGATTTGTGCTTCCCTATTATCTTCCTGCGCATCGTCCGAGCTGCGTTGCGGATCCCGTGCCGAGTTATTGTTGCGAAACCCTTGCCTGGCCGATGGATTCCTGGGGATTTCTATAAATTGGGCATGTCGCCTCACTTGTAAAGGGTTAGAACAATTAGAAATAGTTAGAAGGTTAGAATTTGAGTAGAGCTAGTTAGAAGTAGAGTAAGTTAGCAGGTAGTCGCCCTCAAGCAAATATTGTAACAGAAAGCTAGAATTGTTGCTACAGTGAACAATTTGAATACAAGAAATGACATTGTGATTTGGTGCCATACTTGTTTCTTTTGTTTGGCATGGTTCCTGCTATTCCATCTTTGAAATTGCTTTGAGTTGGTCAATGTTTAGATTAGATTCGATTTGATAATGTTTGTGTTTTGATACTTGAATGTTGCAGCAATCTTTCAGTCCATACTTTTTGCAGCCAATTGATTGTTAGTTGCTTTGCAAAGTTAGCCTGGACTTTTCATATTCCTTTGTGCTTAAGTTTGATTGTGAAGGTTTATTCACTTCAACTACAATAGGGTTGTTTGAATGAATGTTCATGATTTGAAAATCTTAACACTTTAGAAGATTGCACTGTTTTTTATAAGATTGTAGATTTATCTTGGTCAAGTAGAAATCAGTTTTGAAGGATTGGTCCATTTCGAGTATTGGTTACTTTCATTGTTAACTTAGGAGTAGTATTAGATTTAGAAATCTCTTTAAAACCCTTCTCTTTTTTCTATTTCTTTGATTATTGGGATTGAAGCACCATCAAATTGTTAGATTTGATAAAATTGATTAAGCATTTGCTCGTAGTAAGGTCCCATTGTGATTACCAGTATTTTCACATTTCGTTACTGAGTTGTTTATGCACTGTCAAGACCTGACATTAAAGACCTTGGGGTTATCTCTTGAGGCTTGCCGATAGATATTTACCTTTCAAGAGAGATAGGATATTATATTCTGTCTAACTGTTATTGTGCAAAAAACACGATCAACAGAGCCTAATTATCTTTTTGATTCAAAGGTTTTGTTTCACTCGTGTTTAGATCCCTATAAATGGACACATAATTGATTTAAAGCTATCACTTCTCTATTGAGACCTTCATTGCACAAACATCATTTGCTAAATGGCCTACCAATTGACCTCATGTACCACACAAATATATGCAAAAAATAGACCAAAATTTTCCTCAACCTTCCACACCTCTTTGACATACCCATTACACACCAAATTCGAGTATTATTAATTAATTAAACATCATTGATTGCAATAATATTATTTAAGACAACTCATATTTTAAAGTCTTCATAAGATACCAATGCCACTTATAAGTAGAAGGCCAAAAGAAAAATTATAGTTTAACTGAAGTAAATGGATGAATATTAAAGTATATATATATATATATATATATATATATATATATATATATATATATATTTTGTTTTTTTGTTTTGACATCCAAAGACCAAAGAAGGGAGAACATGTTGGCGACCTGCATTTTCGTGGCTAGTGTGGTTGAAGGATCGGTACCCGTGGCCTAGATATTATTAATTACAGGTTGAGTCATAAGAGTAAATCTTTCAAAAAGCTTGTTTACAATATTTAAAAAAACTTCACATTTATACGAAGCGCTATGTCCTGTAGGAAGTTTTTTTGATTTGGAAGTGGATAGCGATGGAAGAGGAGTGGAGTTATCATGTGCGGGTGTTGGCACACAGTGGGAGTGGGAGAGAGCCAGTGGATCCTCTTCAGCCTCCGCCTCAGCTTCATCATCTCATTCAATCTGTAATTCACTTTCCTTTCCTTTTCTTTCTTTTGTGTTCCCTGTTCGCGCTTTACTGACTCTGTTTTTGCGACCATCAGGTGAATAAGTTGTACGAAATGTGTAAGGCTGAGAATTCGGCGGATTTAGTAGCCAGAATATTTCCGCAGATGAATAAGCTCTTCCAACGCTTCATTGCATCCGCATCCAATTCTTCCGGGCTTCTCCTTCTGGTAATTGTATGTCATATTTCTGTTTAAAGTAAGGGATTTTACAATTCCACTTACAAGAAAAACTCCAGGCAATTCTTCAATTTTTCGTGGACTTTGGGGAGACAGCGTTGCACGATGCAGACCCCAGTATCCGGACTTTTTTCCGTTCATGCCTAAGCCGGTAAGATGAAATGCTAACACTTCCTAAAATTATTCTGTATTTAATAAACTATAAATATAAAATCTTATTTTCTTTTCTTTGACATTGTGGATCTTTATCCCCGCTAGTCATTGGACTACCTGTAATGGATTTATCAGTGCCGATTTCAGATCAGCTGTAATGTATTTAAAAACTACACTAGAACCAATTTGTACTTGACAATCTCTAATCAGTAGGTTACTACTTTTGTAATTTATACCATTTTTTAATTTTAGGATCAACTCCTAAGTAGAAGCAGACAAAATCTTATAATGATAGAAGGTAGATTGTACAGAAATATAAATAGATAAAAACAGAAACCAAAGTAGAATCCCTGATTATCTGAATCAAGTTAGTCTCTGGCATATAAATGTAGTACTTTTGATTAGCATTTAGAAATTGACATCCTTTCATTTATGCAATATTTGCTTTATTCTCGACGGCTTGGACTGTTTAATGCTATCTTTTTTCTTGGATTGCACGTGATATTTAAAATGAAAGAACAAAGCACAGTCTGGCTCGTTACTTGCTGTTCTTTGTAATTCATCTCTCTCTATACCCCCATCTAACGTATGGAAAGCAATTTCACTTAGGCAGTCACAGGACGTATAATGTCATCCATCCTTTTACCCTGACATAAAATTTAGAGTTGTTTCCCAATCTTTAAGAATTTACGAATGTTGTCCCTTTTGTGTGACAACTCTCACAAGTGAAAAGGGTATCCATTCCCTGGAAGGGCACATTATCATGCTAGTTATACCAATGGAAATGATAAACAAAGGATGAACCATAAGATTAAGCGGGAAATCAAGCATTCCTCACAATTTCATTAGGATAAAGAAATACATAGTAAATAACTTTACAACTCCCTTCATGGAAGAAATGAATAGTCATGTGTGACCTTTCGGCTTTCACCTTCCAATCCATTTGTGTATACTTTCAATATTATTTTATTATATGTTGGTTCAATTTATAAAATAGTCTCATATGATCCAAAGTCTGCCGAACTTATTCTCTGCAATTGAAATGATCCAGGTTTCATGTTTGAAAGTCTGTATGCCACAAATTTTTGTGAAGTCCTCTCAATATGTTGGTACTACACTTTCCACTTCTGTGTCCAACTATCCCATAATGTTCACTGTAAAGGTGAATTGTGTACGCCTGATATGCCCAAACTGTAAATATAGAAGTTCATGGTGTCACCTGCGAGGAGTTTTCAGATATCTCCAAATCTAGATATCTCATGTTATTGGTCACGAGTATCTAAAACTCTGTGAGGTCAAACTGCCTTGAAGTGCTCCAGTGACACTCCTCAAATGCTTGAATTCTCGTCGTGTTAAGTTGATGAAGAACCGTCTCCTAATGGTCTCACGAGTCAATGATTCCTATATCTTGCAAAAAATGTCAACACAGAGAAAACTTCACATGGCAGAAAAATGTGCCAAAATTCCAAAATATCTGATGAACCATCTTTGGGCATGGCTATCAAATCTGCAAACATGCAAATCCAATGTCCTGCAAAAAGATACAGTTTCTCAATCACCTCTCTACATGATATGTAATTGATGTCTCCTTAGTCACTATTTGAACTGGCAAACTTAACACTAAAATATTCAATCCTGACAAGAAAAATCTTGAGATGCTATCAATTGGGACAACCCAACTCTTAAATTATCCTGTAGAAAATTCTGAAATCTAAGATATTTCAATCCACAACATTTGGAATATCTATAAAACTGACAAAACCGACAAACTCATCAATAAATGACCACCCAATCATCAACTAGATACATAAAATATTCAAATAGATCGTACAATCTACAAATGTCATCAGAGCTCTTATCTTCAGTGATACTGCACTTAATTAAGTGTTCAATGACACAAACCAGCCAGTAATGTACAAATACTCAAATGTAACAAATACCATATTCTGCATTAGGAATCATGATGTGACAGCCACAAATATTGGAATATCGTCACAATCTCAAGCCCTTGGGAACACTGATCCTTCGGGACCTATCAAGATATCTCATAACCAAAACCTGAAAAACACAAGTTATCACTAAGTGCCATTTCTGAAAACATCTTGGAAAACATTTTGAAAGGTTCTAACTATGAGATAGGTTCAGTTACAACTTCTGAACTATCTACTACCTGTCATGCTTGTCTGAAATTCAAAATAAACATCTATTTTACAAACTGACAATCCAAGAATTATCCAGATGCATCTGGAGGATCACCAAAATTTGCTTCAATAACCAAAATGCAAAACTGAAGTGTACATGTATACAATGCTTACTGAAAACTCTAGTATCCACAGTTCACAATGCAAACTCTAGGTGAACTATCAACAAAATCAACTCAATATAAATTCAAAATCCAAAATGACTCAACTTGAAATGTGGCTTATGTTCTCCCTTGTAATATCCTCAATGGGATCTGCCCTAAATTTTTTGTTTTCTGCTCTATATTTCTGATTTATTTTTCTGCACTTTTCCGATTTAGTTTCTGCTCAAACCCTAGGATTGAATTCTGATTTTTATTTCCAGAATGATAAACACTTATAGGCATTCAGTAAACATATGCCAAACATCCATAAAACCATGCCAAACGTATAGATAACATCAACTATGATAGCAACCATGAAAATCAACCATCCAAGTGCCAAACATAGATCCAATAAATCTGATTTCTGAGTAACGAAGTCTTCTGCTAAAAAACTAAATATTCTGGATTGATTTTACAATGAATTCATGGGCTCAAACATGCCAAACATATGCCCAGATTTCTGCTCTACAAATCAGACCTAAAACTATGCTTGTACATACCAAATATATGCAAAATAGTCTTCAAATACCAAACCCTAGATGGGCGAATTCCTCCTTGGCAAGTGCTTAGGGTTTGCTTCACCAAATATGCAAAATCGCCCTCCAAAGGTGGGTGCTCAGGTCTGCTCCAAAGTGGCGCTCCAAATTAGGGCAAAACCCTAATGCAATATGCTCACAAAATGCCACAACAATGCTGCTCTAAATCTGATCTTCAAATCTGATTATGCAATGATGCTCCAAATTTGATCTGTAAATCTGATTATGCAATGATGCTCGAAACCTCCAAATGTCTCCAATGAAGTGCAATTAGAACTCCATTATGAGTCCTCCACAAGATGAGCTAGGTTTTTGTCCAACTCACCGTATTCACAAGGGTTTTCATCCTTGGAATAAAGCCCAACCAAAGTTGCAGCCAAAGAGAAGAATCTCCAAAATGAAATTAGATATGAATGGATGCCCAAATGAGTAGCGCTTTACTTTCTTTTATAGCCCTCCACAAAAAACCTTAACAAGGCTGACCTCCTTTATTTTATATTTATTTATTTATTTTTTCTTTTTTCCCCTCCAATCTTGGCCGACCCCAATAAAGTATTCTTATTTTATTTTATTTATTGTTTATTTATTTATTTAATTAATTTAATTATATTATTTATATTTTAATATTATATAATATATATACTAGTGTTTAAAAACACTATTAAAATAGGGTGGATTTAGGGCAGGAAAAAGGGAACATTACAGTCCTTCCTTCCTAGAATTGCTTGCCCACTAGCAATTGCAAGCTTGGATACTGCCAAAATAACCTCAAGTGGCAAATCTCTCCAACTAGTCAAGTACTCCATGACCACCCTGCTCTTGAACTTGTGGCTACTCCTCCCATAGTGAATATGAAGAATAGTATGCAAAGTGAGTTCCGGCGGCCAGAAATGAAACAATACTGTCCATCCACACTCAAACTCAAGTCTGTTCCATTCCTCAACCTCTGAAATTCTGCTCCTCGTCCATGTAACTTGTCTGTGTAGTTGTAGGAACAAGAATACCAAATCATCAACCTCAAGTGTCATCAACTCTCTTCCTTCGAAAGCTTCTCCGTCCACAAATGCTAAGTGTATCAAAGACAAAGCATCATACATATCCAAAGCCTTAAAGAATGTCATGCCTACCAACATGTGATAGGTGATATCATGACCTCTGAAGCACAACCACCTGCAGCAAACCTTCCGCTGCTCCACTCTGACACAAATATCACTTGACCAAAAATTGTGAAGCAACTCACCAAGATCCCTATGAAGTATTACATCAATCACACGAACATCGGGATCCCAAGTTATTACACCATCACACCAACTGAAAATGAATAGATAAGTGTCTCTCGTCATGCCATCATAACAAACTATCCTCCTCGACCTGAATTGTCTCATATGGATGTGAAAAGTGTCCATTATATGTGCATCACCAAGCATGCAAATCTGCTCTAGGCTGTTGGGGCAAATCGAAACAGCATTGTGAAAACTGAAAATCAGACCTATGATCATGCCACGAATGCTTCTGCTGTCATAAGATGATAGGATCTCATCATCATGCAACCTCCCAATGTTGTAGTGACAATCCCATGCATACCAATCCATCCAAACAGCTGTAGACATCAATGGGCAATCTGAAAACTCCATGATCAGCAATATAGAACAGCCATCAATCATCAAGGAGTGAGCCAAAAACCAATATATTGGGTCTGAAAATTTTCTGCTCTCATGCTCATTTCCATGTCGTGGACTATTGTCCAACTGAAACTTGTTACACCCTAATTGTGTAATTACTATTTACTATTACTATGAACGGTAAAATGTGAATGTAATGTGAATACATTGGATGAATAAATTGTGTGTACTTTGTTATCACTGCTTTATGAATAAATGTCATCTCATTTAATATTATTTGAAGGAATGCATTTATGTGATTGGATGAATATTGTGTTGATATTCTAACTGTGGAGATGTATTATGTGTAAATGCATATTTTGTTGAATAGCTGACTACATTGGACATGTTTTAGAAATGTGGATGCAGGTATATGTTCATTCCTCCAGGTGGAGGGTAAGTATCACTCAGGAGAAGGTCTTGGTCGGGTAACCAATAACGTAACCTATTTGAGCTTACACACACCATAGTAGAATAATTGAGTCGGGTTATCATATGGGAAGTAGGTAAGTCATCCCTAGCATAATGTGTCTGGATTAGGAAGGGTCTTGATTACTATTGAATGTATGCTTGGGTGATGATTATCTATTTGAGCTTGTGAGTCCTTCCTTATTCTACCGTGCTTGTGGTTGAATGAGTATTGGGATATATGCATATGTTGGCATACACGTACGATGGATATATGTCATGTCCCCTTCTCAGTGACATCTCTCAGAGGACAGGATTGGCCTATCACACGACCCTCGTGGTGATTGATTGGATAGAGGGTCGCGGAGCTTGGCTCAACTTCGATTAGCGGTGATCGATGGTCTTTCGTTACGGCTCGTCGGAGGCTTTTGCAGAATTGCTATTTTTAGCGGTTCTGGCAGTGGGACCCACACTTTTTTTAGCGGTATGGCTTTGGCGGCATCGGGATCACTTCAGGAGTTCGTCAGCATCAGATGGAACCGGAAGCGGATAAGTAACGGGAGAAATATTAATATTTAATTACATTGATTAAATATTAATTAATTAAGGATTATAATATAAAGTTATAATTTAAAATTATAACTTAAGTGATTTTGCCTTGAGGGGTGCGCCCATCATCAAAAGGGGGCCAGTTTGGCAATTAACGATTATTATAAAATATTTCACGGAGACTATTGAAATATTAAAAGATTAAAATGTGAATATTTTATTAAAACCCTATTCTTGAGGAAATCGCACTTTTCAGCATAAAGTGGATTTTGCCTTGGGTTTTGAGCCATTATGAGATTATTGCTATTGAAACTGGTCAAGTTTTGTCTGAGCAAGAGACTTTAGGGTTTCGCGTTCGAATTCCTTGGGGAACGAGCCATCTCCATCGGAAAGCAATTCAGAGGGTGTGGAATACCACTTGATTTATTGCCAACAGAGGTTTTCTCATCCAGAGGAAACTACAGATCTTCAGAGAAATTTATATCTTCAGTTCTTTTCAGTGTTTGCCATCCAGAAAGCATCTATTCCTGTTGGCGCATCATTTCCAGAGGTCCAGACATTAAATAGCAAGGAGGCCGTATTTTTATTGAATGCTGTTTTCTGACATCAGGCCGTACTGTACCAGGCCGTACCAGCTGAGTTTGAGCCGTCCTTTTGCTTGGAAAGAGAAACGCCTCTCTTCTTGGCTTGATAACTTCTCCAGAGTGGCGCCCTTGTATTTGGAGTCATCTGCCATCGATATCCGGAGGGAGAACTTCTTATTTGCAGCCGTACAACTCAGTTATCAGATCAGATTGCTGTTTTTACCAGGTTCTTTACATACTGAAAATTCATTGTTTTATTCATTGCATGTATCTGGGTATTTTTGTAATCAGTAGAGAAGATCAAATAAAGATACTGGCATCCATATTCTACAGTTTCCAGAGTTATTTTATTTTTATTGAATTTATTTCAATTTATTGCAAAAATCGTACCTTTCATTTATTGCATCAAAAACACAAAATTTGCAAGAAAAACCAAAACCCTTCAGAAAAACTTAAAACTCAGTCAGAAGCAGTGTCAGGGGGAAACTAGGGTTTCTACAATATATGGGATATCCATACGAGTATGACGACATATGTATAGAGATGCACATATGTATGTAAAAGATTATTATAATACTATGCTTGTCTATCATGTTGGTAAGTAATATATATATAAAATGTATTATTATTATGTGATTGCTACCTTGTTTGTATTCATTTGAATATCAAATGAATACATACTTGATATGGTGTATATATTTATATGTGTGTTGTGTTTGAGTTCAATAAGTAGGATAAACAATATATACAAATATATATTATGTACATATATAGGTATGAACATACTTTCTACGTTTGAAGAAACGTATGAACTTATGTGAACTAATATATGAATATTTATCTATATACGTGTGTTTATATACTTATTGATTTGGCAATTATCGTAATTGAATAAATATGACTATATTCATGTATTAGTTTGCAACTAATACTTCCGATAAATTTGAGAGGATATACATATATAATATCACATATATGTGTAAATCCATTAGTATTATACGCGAATATATATGAAAATGATGATAAACTATCTATATGTGTATTGTGATAGATATATACATATATATGATTTTGTGAGTGTATATATATATGATATATATATAGTAACATATATATAGTGACATATATATAGTGGATGCAATTATATATAAAGGCACAGCCTTATAGAAGAGTATGATTATGTCTTGAAAGCAAATTATATATGAAAATATAAGTATATATATGTACTTGGAAGATCAACTAGCATAGTGCATAGCTAATAGATGCAAAACGTTGAAGATAGTTAAGTACTACGCACTATACAAGCAGCACACTAAGTTAATGATAAATGCAGATTATCATGGTTAGAACAAGTCTTTGACCAGCGAAGAGAAAGAACTCATATGGCTGTGCACAAGTAATTAAATGTTGCTAGATACCTGTTGACAATCTACAAGATGTCGACCATGTGAGCAATGCCCAAATAAATCTCGGGGAGGGCACGTAGGAGTTGTGTAGAAGTTTGTCTGCTTTAAATGAGAAAAACACGCACAACATATATTTGAGCATTTAAGGGCTGAATATATATCACTTGAATCTGTATTCTTAAGCCGCATTTTATGCTCTTGCTGTCAACGACAAAAGAGTTTATAATCTGCAAAAGCAACTACCAAGTCTCCTGTCCATACGTGTTCAATTGTTGCAATTGTTTGATGGGATTCAAATGCTTGGAATAAGGAAGCTGTGGCTTTCTAAAGCTCCACCTTGCATTATCATTGATATCGATAGTATTTTAGTTTCTTTCAAACACTTATTTACCATGTGCCTTTGAAATGATCAACCTTATAGAGAGCGATCTGTTATGTTATCACTTGTATCTCTGCCACCTTTTATTATGAATGGTTGAGTCGATTGCATGCATAATTGGTGTCATTTTAACCTCCTTATTTGTAGGCATCGATAGTTCTACTTCAAGTATAAATAGAGAATCGATTTCAATTGTGGAGGACGGCTTTTTGGTTGCAAAGTGAGTTTGTTGATATAAATAGTGAGTTTGAGATGGTGAGTTGAGAGTGTGCTTTGTGAGGAACAATATCTCCCTTTGGGAACACATTCCTTGAGCAAGAATCTGCAATATATTTACATCCCTTTCTGTATTATTCTGCCAAAACAGTGAGTGAGACATTTGTGCATTAGAGAGAAAGTTATTACTATTTGAGAGAAGTATTTACCAACTTGAGAGTTGAGGGTTGTGAGACTTTGTTGGAGGATCACTATCAAGATAGTTGTTGTTCTAGAAAGTGCTGTGTTTGCAGCCCATCAATTGAAAAGCTTATCACAGGCATGAGGATATTCTACTTTTGTTTATTCTATTTTTGAATGAGCTATGTCTTGATTGTTTAAACTAGTCTTTGTTGTTACTTGCATATAGGGAAAAGTATTGTTTTCTTTGAAAGAAAAGTGGAAACTATTTACTTTGTTTGTGCATTTTTGTAATTACCCCATGATAGGAGAGATTGCTTGACATAGGTATTAATATTATGTTAATACTAGATATGAACAAACATGGAAAGCATAAGGTTTACTCATAGCTTTAACCCTTTTTAGTTAAAGAGGTGATACTCTCGAATGGAGTCCTCTATTGATATGACAACTCTTCAATTGAGGCCATGCATTGTGTTTGTATTTGCTCCAGGATAGGAGGGATGTTTGTCATAGGTATTGTTATTATACTAGATATGAATAGACATGGGTAAGAGAGAATGTCATAGGTATTGTTATTATACTAGATATGATCAAACGTAGACAAGCTTAAGGAACACTCATAGCTAGATAATTAATTATGCTAGATGGCTAGTAGGTTACTCCTAGGGTTGTTATCCAGTGAAGGGAGGGAACTTGTAGGTTACTCTTGGGATTGTCACCTAGTGAAGGAAGGGAACTAGTACTTTGCTTTATGAGTTGTGTCTCCTTAGGATGTTAAAGAGATAGGTTATCTTGGGGAGTAGCTTGCTCGTGGAGAGGGATTGCCTAGGCATGGATATAATGGCCTTAAGTGAAAACGAGCTTGCTATAGTGTAAGTGAATGGTAGACCTTCACTCGAAGTATTGAGTGAGAACATTTTGGCCAAAGTAGTGGGAATGTCCGAAGTTTCCACTATAGATAGTGTGTAAGCCGAGACTCCATTGTCAGTTCACCGTGTCTATTTAAATACATGAGGGCTACCTAGCGCAGGTTATAAATCCTAGTCATGTAGGGCACAACACTAAGCTCAGAGTGGTATGTTGTATGGGGTTACCCAACCAATACCTTTGTCTAAGGGTAGGGTTATCTATCATTGATAGATGTGCAGGGGACCGCATATGAGTCCGTGGTTGGCAGAAAAGTGCTTGAGTGATGCTTCTCCTCCTTAGCAGGCGACAAAAGATCAAGGTTTTGAAAGGCGGATTCTTGGACCATCTATATCTTATGCTTCGAAGCTCAGTGGAGCTGTGCTTGTAATTGTGTACATTCTTGGAATATTGTAATTTGTGAAATTATTATATTAGAATAGAATCCTCATTGTATATTGTTGACACCTTTGTTCAATATGATATCTATGCTTTGGGAAGAATTGTAAAATTACTTTGGAATGCAATGACAATTGGAATTTGTGTTTTTTCAATTATGCATGTAATTTACATTATTGGAAGAAATTTTTTTATTGCTATGACATGGCATCATGTTTTATTCACTTGAGGTGAAAACATTGGAAATTTTATTGTGAAAACACCAGGGTTGTTACAAAACTCAACATCCCCATGAACATACGATTCCAAATTGGATAGACATCTCTTACAAGTTTTGAAGTTGGGACAACATTGTTGTTCACTTAGAGGATCATCATCATGATAGCATGGTGTCAAAACATAAGTAGGCTCATTAAGCTCTCCAAGAATTGTAAAAATCTTAACCAAATCTGAATCACAAATGTTCTTCTTTACATATGCATAACAATCATTATTTGCTGGTCCATAAAGTATATGCGCAACTTCCACCTCCTTAACCTTGACTTGAGCCTTCAATTGGCTCTCCAAATGATGTGTTTCATGAACCCTATGATTAAAATCGTTTGCACAAAATAATTTTTCTGATCTGTTTTCAAAATCATACCTCTCAACAAGTTCATGCGAATTTGATTGGTCTTCATTTTCTACCATCATAAGGGGTTCATCCTGTAGAGGTTCAACCATCATAGTTTCTTCCCTTGGAAGTATTAGAGATTGACGAAGAAGTGTATCTTGTTGCTGCCTCTCATGATCCATGTCATAGTTGAAAAAATCGCCAATTGTAAAAACTTGGCAAGCCCAGAAAATACTGTTCGGAAAAAACTCGGCAAAAAACTTGACAACTTAAAAATTGCTTAAACTTCATTAAAAACACATTTTTTTTGCAAAATTCAATGATAAGATGCATCCAATGAGTCAATAAAATGAGTACATAGAAGAAACAAGCTAAGTCTAGTTATATTTGATTGATTTGAAAGAAAATTAGATACAAAATCGCATCCTCATGTGGAATGCTCAATACGCCGATAGTGATAGTATGAAACAAAATGAAAATAGCAAATTGTTTTTGTAAAACTGAAAGTACATACAACATTAATATATTTCAGTTTTTACAAATTCACATCTTCCTCTTCCCATGTCTAGTTCTCACTACGAGAGAGGGTGTAGTCGTAGGGCTTTGTTGTGACTCCTCAACCTCCATCCTGGATGTAGATCCTATTGCTTGCGGCACTAGCACTGGCAATGACTCCTCCTTAGGATCATCCTCAATGTCATCCAATGAGAATGCAAATCCACCCCCCTCCTCCATTGCTTGTCGCTCTAAGTCATAGATGTCATCCTCGGAAAACAATGGAAGCTGCTCATCTCGCCTTGTCCAATCACTGTATGGATCTATCTCATTCAAATCAATTGGATTATCTGATATTTCCTTAACCTTTCTTGTGTGCAGTTGAAGATTATATTGCACATAGACAAGGTCATTCAGGCGTTTTTGAGCTAGTTTGTTCCTCTTCTTTGTGTGGATGGCCTTAATTAAGCTCCAATTACACTCACAATTGGACAAACTACAAGGCTGCGATAAGATACAGAGGGAAATTTTTTGGAGATGTGGGGTATTTCCACCCCAATTTGACCACCAAACATCTACAAAAAACAAATTAAAAGTTAGAAACTTAGAAAGGAAAGTCAAAAGTTGAAAACATATTTTATCAAATTATCAATATTTGTAACTTGTAACTTGTAAATCTCAAATTTTATACCTAGTGGCTGATTGTGTATTGCTCCCTTTGCTAAGTTTGAAGAGAAGAGTGCACCCCTTTTTTCCCTATAACTCTGCAATTCATTAACAATTAGGTCTGCCACCTCAACATCGGGTGTCATCCTCTGAATGCAATTAGTGAGGCCTTCCATAACCTCTCCAGTAGGATCTGAGTAGGTGCCTAAATGGAAGAAATGAGGGTTCAAAAAGTACCCTGCAGCATGGATGGGTTGGTGAAGTTGATGGTTCCACCTCCTGTCAATAATCTCCCAAATGAGATCAAATTTGAGGCTGCCCCCCTTATAATAATTTCTTATAGCCTCCTTAGCCCTACCCATGGCCTCATAAAGATATCCCATTGGAGTTTAATCCCCATCCACCAAGCGGAGAACTCTAACCAAGGGCTCCGACACCTACAATTACAATATAAAAATGCAAAAAGATTAGAGTTACAAATTTACAATGAAAGACATTAAAATATATTCAATTTGAATTCAAATTCAAAGTTTTGAAATTGAAGTTACCTTCACAATCTCTGCAGCCCTTTGTGCAAATTGAGTGTCAAAGACAATGCTTGAAACCTTTTCTCCATCTGACTTGTTGTCCCTAATTTTTGACTTGTTAAAAATTGGGATAACCTATCAAAATTTTGAATAAAATTGAAGATTTTCTCTTCTAAGGCACATTTTACGAGGTGCAAAGGTTGGAAAATTTCGGTTTTAGATCTATGGTCCCTTTGGACATCTTTTTTCATCCACTCCTATTCATTTTCATGAGTTTCTGGGTCATTTTTCTTGTTTTTTTGGTCAATTTCGGGTTTCTGGGGCATCACTGCAAGTAGGGGTTTTGGTTTCTTATTACAAGTAATAGGAACTTTTTGCCTTTATTACAAGTGAGTAATAGGAACTTTTGAGATAACTTACTGGTTGTATGAACTTTTTGTTTCAATTACAAGTTCTAGGAACTTTTTGTGTAACTTACAGGTGTAGGAACTTTTAGCTCACTTTACAAGTTACTTTTTAAAAAAGTTACTTGCAACATGTTATAAAAAGTCCGATTTCACTTGAGTAACTTGTTATGAGCTCCAAAAGTTCCTATTTCTCTTTATTTTTAAAAGTGAACTTGTTATGAGCTCCAAAAGTTCCGATTTGAGTCTTTTATCATAAAATTCACTTGCAATGAGTTCTCTCTATTTAAAGCCCGATTTTGCAAGGGAGTCAATTTATTACTTGCTTTGAGTGATCAAAAACCCGACGCCATTGTTGGATAGGGCAGTTTGAGTTTGAGTTTGCATTTGTTAGAAATGTCTTTTGTTGTAAAATGCCATATACATTTCAAACGCCATTCATTCATTTTCATTCCATCTTCATTTCAAAGGCGTTTTTCATATTCACATCATTCAAAACGCGTTTCATTCAAAATGCCATTCATTTCATGATAAAAACGTTCTTTGTTGGAACGTTATTCATACCTTTCAAAAACGCCTTTCTTTTTCAATGTTTTTCATCCATTAAAATGCCCTTTTGCTGAAACATGTTTTTAGCTATCTCTCATTCAAACATTTTTTTGTATCAAATGCCTTTCATTGCTGAAAAATGCCTTCATGATTCTCCATTTCATTTCATTTCACCTTCACATTCATGTTTCTCCATGATCTCATTGCCATTTTCTGCAAAAGAAAGAAAGAAAAATGATGCCCTTGGCTGCAAGTCGGGATTTTATAAACCAACTGCAAGTAGGAAGTTTTGGTCAAAAGTGCAAGTAGAAGTTTCAAAAATAAACTTGCAATGACCTCTCATTTTTCCTACCTTTCACCTTGCACTTGCAATATGTTCCAAAAATCCCGATTACACATTGCACTTGCAGTTAGCCTTCCAAAACCCGAAATTGAGCTTTGGCCTCACTTTTGTAGCCCCTTTGTCTCATTC
Source organism: Sequoia sempervirens (assembly GCA_007258455.2). Lineage (NCBI taxonomy): Eukaryota > Viridiplantae > Streptophyta > Pinopsida > Cupressales > Cupressaceae > Sequoia > Sequoia sempervirens. Next base: position 33,263 of record VDFB02370927.1, read on the forward strand.
TTGTTAATCCTGCTTGCGCACATGACCTACCAAATCAATAATATAAGGCATGGGCCTTATTTTTCAAACAAATTCCAAGGCTGGAGAATGACACAAAGAAAGAACAACAACATGACAAAGCTACACAAGGAGTTGAATAAGTGACATGATTGAGCATAGAATGCTTTCAAGACAAAGATGGAAGAATATTTTCCAAACAGCAACATGAAGATCCAATCAAGGATGATGAAGTTCGAGTCGTGTCTTCAGACACTTAGAATAGTTTCAATTATGTATTTGTAATTTAGTTTTGACAAATTACATGTAAAATGGAAAGATCTAATTGCATGTGATCATATCACTTGCAAAGTTGTAACTTGTAATTGCATGTAATAACATTACAAGTCAAATTACAATAGGACTTGTAATGTTGAATAAGTTAACTGCAGTTAGTTAGTGGTTGAGAGAATTTCTCAAGTTAGTTGGGATCCTCCCACCTTTTTCTCAAGGCTTTTCTCTTATAAATACTTGAGGGGGTCTATTGTAATTTTCATCTTTTGGCAATGCAACAAAAACTCTACTAGTTTGTATGTGCACTTTAAGACTTTGAGCTTAGATGTAAATCAGATTACAGTCAATTAAAAAAGGCAAATTGCTTTCAAACTTGGTGTTGATTCAAGGTGTTATGTGACAACATTTTCTGCATATTGATTGTGAGTTTTGTGGTGTTATACAAGAGGGATTCAAGCTCAATTTTGGCAGACTTTGAGTTGCTTATTGCGTTTGGAGTTTTAGATTGGTTTTCAAATTTGATACTGCAGACTTTGAGCTGTTTGTCACTTTGGAAGCTATTGTAGAATGCTCAAGCAAAGGGGGTAAATTGCAGACTTTGTGCTACTTTTATTTTCTATGTATGTGCATTAAAAGTGCATTATGTAGTTAGATTTTGAGCTGCTACATACTATATTTGGTTACGAGAAAATCATCTAAAAAGGTTGATAGGAGAGTAAGTTGTCAAAGACTATGCTTTCAATTTGTTTTCCCGTCCCGGAGGAGCAACGAAGGACTTTGTGCCTTTATGGAAACTTTGCTTCTTTATTTGTTTACTTCATTAATCATTTATGCTTTCAGCTGTGATTCTTTTCTGAAATAAGAGAAAAGAATAAGTATTTTTTTTGAAAAAAGAGAATAAGATAGAGTTTCACCCAGATTTAGAATAGATTTATAGTTAGAGTTTATTTTTGAATTGTTAAAATAGAAAGCAAAGGGGGAGCCTTCCCTTTGAAAATAGGAGAGTTTATCTTACACACTGTGGCTGAAACCACAATTTTGTACGTTTTCCCAAGTATACAAAATTTTCAACCAACACAACTTCTTCGAATAAGTTGAGTCTGCCCATGGTTGACTCACAAACATTTGTTTTAAAGCCGTCAAAGAACCAAGAATGCTTTGGAACGTTAAGAAAACCATTGCAAACTTTGTGACATTTGATCTCACCAATTCTTTCCCATGGGTATGCTCCTTCATCAAGGGAAGAACCCATGGGTGATTGTAGATATATTTAGTGATCCTCCTCACGTCCTCTACAATTGGTGTGACCCAATCTAGTTTTCTTATGTCCTCCAAAAAAAGGTCAAGGACATGCGTTACACAAGGTGTCCAAAACAGTGAGTGGTGTCTATCTTGGAGGAGTCTTCCTGCTGCCACAAATGCTGCTGCATTATCAGTTATGATATGCACAACATTTTCAATCCCCACCTCCATGCAAACTTCCTCCAAAAATGTTAGCCAAATTTTCTGCAGTTTTTGCTATGTGGGAGGCATCAATTGATTTTAAGAACACCACATCATCTTTGCATGCAACCAAGAAATTAATGATGGTACGGTTTTTTCCATCCGTCCACACATCAGAAAGAATAGAGCAGCCATATTGTTTCCAATTTTCTTTTTGCTCCTCTACTGCTGCCCTTGCCTTTTCAGTTGCACTAGTAAGCAACCTACAAGTACTAAGTGAAATTAAGCACACAATTTTAATTTGTAATCAAAAAATAGCTTAAATTCATCATAAATTAAACTTAAAAAAACATAAATTAAAGAACGTAAATTTATCAAAAAGATTAAATTAACTAATTTGCCACCCAAGTTTGAGTGAGAAGGCGCCTTGTAGCCTTTTCCTGCAACTGTCAATGTGGTAACCAAATTGTGCCAGTAAGGATAACTCACCACATTGAAAGGGATGTTAAAATACCAAAAATCCGCACAAGCAATGTTTGCTTGCTCATGCAACTCCCTATTCCACCCAGTTGCCTCTAAGGAAGGTTGTGCACCAGGTGTGTTTCTAGGCACAAAAAAATCATGCATGCGTGTAGGTACTGCCCCTGGTGCTCTACTAGAGGTAGATGAAGGGATGGAAGTGGTGGTGGGTTGCCTTCACACACGTGGACCACGAAGAGAGCCCACTATGCCCTGAGTAACATCATCATCTGACTCAAGGTTGACTGGAGCACCTTGAGAAGAGGCTATGGCTACTTCCATTGCTGCTTATGCCTTCTCTTTTTGCAATTTTTTTTCTTTTGCAGCTAGAAGTATGGCATTCATTTGTCTTTTTATTTCTTCTGTGGTTTTAGAACAAGCCTTAGCATCACATTGAGGGATGCTTGCAAGGTGGCATTTGAGGCGATTGATGCCTCCACAATATACTTTTTCACATCTAATGCAAAATATTGAGCTAGGTTTGGGTCCTAGATAAGCATATTTCCAAGCAGGATCTCTAGCTCCTAGAGGACGAGTGCCTACAAATCTCCTAGGCATGAATGGGGCAGAGCCTGAGGCAGAACCGGATTCAGAAGCCATTAACAATTAACCTACACAAAGTGAATGCACAACTTGTTAGTTTTTTGATAGAAAATTTAAAAACAAGCTAAATTAGATTAAATCAAAAGATATTACTTTAAATTACTAAAAATCTAAACTAATCTAAGATTCTAAATATTTTCATAACAAAGAAAATGAATTAAAAAAAGAAAATAATAACTAGGGTTTCAAAAAATGTGAAAAAATGTAAAAAATCTGAAAATTACTTCAAATTAGTAAAAAATTAAGCTAATCTAAGATTGTAAACCTGTTATTCAACAAAAAAAGGAATCAAAATAAAAAAATTAGGGTTTGAAGAAAATTTGAAAAAAATGAAAAAATCAGAAAAATATGTAAAAAAAAAAAGAAAAATTCATTAAAAAGTCTTGTTTTGATGAATATAAATGTATTTAAATCTTTTTCACACTATATTTATGATGATTTTTAAACATAGAATCAACAAAAATGAAGAAAAGATTAAAAAAAAAAGAATGAATAAGAAAAATTAGAAAACCTACTTGGAAATCCAATTTGCCTTCGAAATTCAATGTAAATGCCCTTCAAATCTTGTCTCCTTGATGCAAAATCGCTGTAAATAGGTGCACAATGTAATGTCCCTTCCTTAGGCGTTTCTAATCTAAGCAGAGGTTGACCTATTACTAGGGTTCCCGTAGGTCAGCAATATGGATAGGGGATCCATTTCGAGGTTGTGGAACCTTGTCGGGAGCTTTCCAAGCCTTCAGTTTGAGATTTAGAGGTTGAATTCAAGGTTATTTGGGAAATATTAAAGTTGTCTCTAATGGAATAGGGAAGGGGGGTGAATAGTAACTGAAAATTAGAAGGTTGAATAGTGAAAGTTCACCCCCTTGTGCCATGAAGCCTAGAGACATAACTTGAGGCTTTTAAAAACAACTTCAATGATAAAAAATGAAGCCTCTTTGAAAACCCACGCCTAGCTTAAGGAGATAAAGCAATTTCCTTAAAAATACTTAAAAAGTATTCATAATGCTAAGTCAAAAGGAACCCTAAAAGGGCCAACCACTTTGGGGAATAGTGAAAAATGTATAAAATGAGTTTGAGGCTGCCATTTCACACATCACAAGTTATAATTTTCAGAGTAGCTTGTAGGTTGGAGCTCAAGGAGGGTTTCTACATGCAGATTTGGCCTTCTAGGAACGGAAAATCTTGGGAGAAGGGAGTGTTGGACGTAGCCCCAACATTCTAGGAGGTAAAAACAACATATTAAGGGTTTCTTATCAGTTTGGCAGCAAGTTTTGAGGAAGAATATTGCAGATCAGTCCATTTTGTGGGCAGGAATTTACATCAGATTGCAGATCAGTCCTTTTAGAGGGCATTTCTACCATCTTACAACAGTTGCACAGTCAGCCGTACCTCTGTTTGGCATTTGGGCTTCAAACCCTAAGTGCTAAGTGAAGTTTTTGAAGATTTGGAGGTGAGAAATTACGTATAGTAGTGGCACAACTCCTCTCACACCTGGAAATGAACTGGGTAGTCCTTTTTAGAAGCTGAGAGAGTTCGAAATTGTTGTCACAGGGTTATATCAAACCTGAGATTTTATTTGCAGCCTTGTAAAAAGCCATTTCTAGGTCTATGGATGAATGGGTATGTTGCAGTTAGCCCGTATCTATGTAATTTCAGTTTTTTAATTAATAGAATCATTGTATGCTTGGTTATTTTCCTTTATCAGCATTGTACATGTCATGCAATTCGCATAAAACTCCAAAAAACATAAAAAAAATCAGAAAAAACACAAAACACAAACAAAACAAAACCTATTCTATACGTTGGTCAAAGTCTTCAAGAAAAAGAAAAAATCAGAACATTCAGATCAGATTGAGGAAGGAATCTTTCACACAATGCTTTAAAGAGGGTTTTTGCTGAGTGAGAGCACACAAATGAATGAAAAAAAAACTGAAAATGCTTTTTGTTTAGCTGCCTGGGAGTTTCAATGATCACGCGGGTTTTTTCAAAAAACTTGCCAAAAAACTCAGCGCGGGTTTTTTCAAAAAACTCAGCGTGAGTTTTTGGCGTACAAGTGCATGAAAAACTCAGTTTGAAAAAAAACTTGTGGGTTCTCTTTTACTCACCAAATTTTTGGCGAGTGTTGCAACTATGATCCATGTGACTGAATTGTTCCCTGATATTCTATAGGTGTTGTTTTGCTTGAGCAACCGGCAACTTGGCTTCACCAGGCCTCCTTGGCCACTCATCACACATGCTTTGAGTCCTCTTTACATCTTCTATGCTATGATGCACAAAATCAGATTGTTTGTGGCTTGGATCCACAACTGTTATCTCATGCTTAGCCATCAAATCTTGAGTATCAATGAGGTAGGGTTTCTTACCACTATCATCCTCATATGATTTGTCTATCACCTCATGATTATGTGAAGATAATGGATTGTTGTTTGTAATGTCCCCATTATTTCACGTGCATCAGAGTGGTGGATTAGCCTATTACATCGACCCTCGTAGGCTAAGGTTTCTGGTCAGAGGGTCACCTGTCCGGGCACCTGGTCGGAAATTTGCTTATTTGGTATCTGGAGTTTGGTGACATGGTGGAATTGCGCATTTGGCGTGTTACGAGAGCTTGAAACATTGATCTTCATCATCATTTCACCTTTCCAGACTTTGGGGGCCATGTGCCTATTAGTTCAAGGGGTTAAATTCTATTTTTCAGTTACTATTCATTGATAAAGTGAAAAAAGAAACAACTTAAGTGAATAGTGCCATTTTAATGAATAGTGTTTCAATGAGAAATTATAAAAGGAAGAAGGAAAGTTCGACCTCTTCATGCTTGAGATTATGTTTGCTGATTGAAACTTGAAGTGTGGAGTTTGGGAGAGAAGGAAACTAGGGTTTCCCGATTTCTGCAGTGGGTAAGCCTGGATTGGGCTTGTAGTTAGGAATTTGGCATCTTGAAGGTGTGAAAGACCACCCTAAAGTGCTGGTTATTTTCTGTTGCTGCATTTTGGAGCTATAATTTGCTGATTATAAGTTGTTGGAGGCATCTTATGGAAGGGTATTTGCTGCTAGAGTTGCCGTTCGCCATTTAGAAGACGTGGTTTGCATTTTATGAAGGTTTGGAAGCTGATTTATTCACTTACAGCCAGCCGCCTTTATTTGAGGGTTTCAACTTCTTCAAATAAGAGAAACGCCTTCTCTTAGTTGCTGCTATCTTGTCTAAAGGGGGCGCCCTTGGTATTGGGAACATTTTCTTCAATCATTTGGCGGGAGAAAGTTGTAAGTTAATTTTTATGTGTATTATGGTGGCCGCGGGTACTGTAGCAAGCACTGTTCACAGTGCATTTTTGGCTGCAAGTTTGTCTTTGTTGTAAATGATGTCTCTTTCGAAATGTATGAAGATATATATGATTTTAGCACTCTTTGTAATGCAAGAAGTCTCTTAACTAGTGTTTGGAGTTACGTGGAAGTTATCCTTTATAAGTTAGTTTAATTTGAGTTTTTTATATGCATATGGTTGTAAGAAAATTATTAAAATCATTTGGCATCAAACCAAAAAAACACCAAAACAAGAAAAGCAGATTACTAACCAAAAATCAGACCTTTAACGAGCAAAAATCAAATCAGCATTGAGTTTGGTTCATCACAAGTGGTGTTAGAGTATAAGCACAGTGGTAGCAGAGTGGATCAGTGAGCACGGTACATCACAGTGGTATCAGAGCGGTTTCCTGCCATCCTGTTGGGTAGGGATTCAACTGCAATCGGAGGTTTCAGTGAACATGGCCACTTCCCAGAAGCAGTGGGACAGGAACATAGAGAAGCTTAAACAAAGATTGAAAACGTTGGATGAAAGTCGGAATGGGATGAAGAAGTTGTGTTCCTATTGCAGAGAGTCGTATGATTTAAACCATGATTGTCCCTTGAGACCTAAGGGCAAGGCGCATAGAATAATGTGGGTTTCCTATAAGGATTCAGAACCAAAGAAAACGGACCCTGCAAAACTAGATAGAGTAGCGCGGCATATAGCCTCCATTTTTAAAAGGTCTACATCACGGAACGAAGAGGGGAAGAAACAAGAGGTCACGACAGTATCTAGGAGCTTGTATGATGAATCCTTAGCAGTTAACGACCAGCATACAGTTGATCCTTTGGAGAGCAAAAATCAGACCTTAGAAGATCCACTTGCTGATGATAGAGTTGAAATTTCTAAGGCAGCTGTAGAGGAAAAGCACTTGAGTCCTCTTGAAAAGGAAGAAGAGTTAGAACACAAGGGTGATGGGCCTAAACAAGATGCCGAAAGGTTGCAGGACGGACATGTTGAGGGACATACACATGAACAAAGGCTTTTGGGGTTGGAAGATTTACAGGATCCTTTGGCGGAGAAGGATGATAAGATTGATCAAGCATTGACACGAGTGGAGTCTACATCATCTTTTGAGACATATAGCAGCAGTGCCTTGGATGATGATGTGTGTGCTGATGATGGCATACATGATGATGCTGTTCATGATGAGAATGAGGTTGACTCAACCTCGTACTATAGTGCAGGTTTCGGAAGGGAGCAGGAAGCAGATCAGGAGATGGAGTGCGAGATGATCGACAATCCATTGTTCGAGATAGATGTTGGTCACCCCCTTGACCCGATTCCTGAGATGGGCATTGATTGTGGATCGAGATCCCAGACAGAGTCCGCAGTGGAGTTTACTGAGGCGAGCATTGTGAGGAGTGCCCAACACTTCTCTTCGAGTCCACATACAGAGGATTTGTTGATGCGTTAGTATGGATTGGTTGAGTATATATACCATCCCTTTTTGGATGGAGGGTTACCATTTTCAGTAGACGGAGCTAGTGGTTGCAAATACCCGACTCAGTTGTTGGCGGGTGAGTACTTGCAGGATCAATATTTAGTCTACCATCAGGCTGATGTGTATCCAACAAGGTTTGCTGCTCCTTGGGTTCAGAGACTACCAGTGGGCACAGGGTTACAGATGGATTATAATGTCAGCAGGCTTGATGGCACAGGTGGATATCACATCCATGAGAGTTTAGTGGAGGTTATAGAGAGATGTTACGAAGCAGATGCTTCTAGTTATCCTTACCTCCTCATGATGGATGGACACGAGTTCGGTCTATATTGGGATCCAGGTGGAGACAGAGTTAGCACGGCCGTTTGGATGGGTCCCAGTGTATTGCTTCACCACTTATGGTATGGTGGAGTTAGGATCAATGTTGAGGGCGTCTTGAATAATACACAGCAAAAACTCATGCCTTCACAACGGAGATTAGCCTGTGGTTTGCGGCAGTATGAAGATTACATTTCAGGACGATCCTTACCACGAAGCAAAAATGAGAGACTTGGTGTAGTACCGGAAGGTCTCTATGATGTGTTTGGATTAAAAGGGGATAAGTCAGCAGAGAATTACCTACAGTCTACAGATAGGCATGAGATTGAAAATGAAGTTGTTGTTGATAAGGAAATCTTACAACATGAAAATAGTATGGTGAAATTCCAGAATGATATTCATAGTGCTCAAGAAGTTATTATCAGCACTGATAACAGCTCTGACTTTCATGACAGCAGTGATGAAACTTTGCATCAGCATGAGAGGACAGTGATTTCACCGAGAGATGAGGTTTCAACAGAGTTGCCACAAGTGGGTACTCAAGGTTTGGGTACTAACGGTGCAAATTGTGGTGAAGATTCATGCCCTAGTGAGCCTGACTTTTCATATCAGACCGTAGAAAACCAATCAGAAAATTTATCTATGGGCATTGAATCCCAGGATCGCGAGTCAGGTGGATATGCAGCTGCTTTGGAAGAAGAAGTGTGCGAAGCTACTGCCAAAACAACAACCTCTACAATATCTGTTGAGCCATCCTATGAGGTACATCGCAGCAGTACCCTTGTTGATGTTGTGGGCGACACTGGTAGCACACACAATGCTGCTTATCAGTTAGTGAGCGATGATGATTTGGCCTCATATCACAGTGCAGACTTTGTTTCAGAGGACTTGCATAGGAGTCTTGAGTTTCAGAGATCTCATCATTTGGTTGGGCAACTTAAGGTCAATGATAACATGATTGCTACAACATTAGAGCATTTTGATGTTGCTCGACAGATGTTAGCTACGTATGGTTGGGGTACTCCTATGTCAGATGAGCACGGTGATAGTAGCCTTTCCCTTGCAAAATTCCAAGCCCTACGAGAAGCCATTAGGGTAATGAAACAAAATTACTTACAGTTACTAGCGGATAGGGATTATCTTCTTGAGTGGGGGTGCACTTGCTATGATGCACTAAAGGGGAAAGAGGAGGAGGTTGACGAGCTCACTTATGGGCTCGAGGTGACTATGGATTCTTTGGAGAGTGCTCAGTTGGCCCTTCAGGAGTCACACTCACAGTTGGAGGAGCTTACCATGGTCTCGAGTTTGGAACAGTCTTCACCAGCTTCCAATACAGTTCAGGTCTCCATGGCAGCGGTTAGTGAAGAACATATGTCCACGGATTGTGGTTGTGAGCAGGTTGAGGATGTGGTTACTACATCCATCCTGGTTTCAGGTGTAGTTGATACAGATGGGATGATATCCTTGGTTGAAAGTTGCGGAGAACCATGTGTTGCACCTGGTTCCCCTAAGTTTAGTCACATGACAGGTGTTGCAGAACAAATTATCAATAGCTCTTGTGACATGGTAGTTGACTCACCAGAGAGTTATGTGTCAACTCATGACACGACTCCATCCACTTCACGGGAGCTATTCAAAGCAACATCTAGTTGGGAGATTGGTTCTTATGTCGATTTGTTTCCCTCTCCTAGAAGCAAATCAGTCTTTTCATCCCTTACAGTCGAATATGGTTGGCAGCTTGATGAGCCAATTCAGGAGCACAATTTAATGTGTTGTTCTAGGAACTCAGAGTTGGACGGTTCAGACCAGCATGGAGTGAGTGCACAATTCGTTAATAATCCACTATTTGAGCTGGAAGCCAATCACACTCTTGATACTAGTTTAGGGTTGAGCGATAATCATAGTGTTTGGGATCGTCCTAGTGCATCAGGATTCCAAACAGGGTTCATGGAGGAGTTTAATAGTGTGTACACGGTGAGGAATGCTTATAGTTTTGCCTCTGACCCACCTGTACATGATTCATATTCGATGCACCATTCTTGTGCGCAGTGTGATTCTCTTGGTGCAGTCAAGGGGAGTAACTCTTCTTTGTGTCCAGAGTTGCCATCTTCAGAAGATGGGACTAAAGGCTGCCAGTACCCAATTCAGTTGCTTGCAGGGGATTACTGGCAGGGACAACAGTCTGTTATCCATCATGTTGATAGGTATTCGACAGAGTTTGTTACTTTAATGTTACAGGGAATTCACTCGGATACATGGTTACAAGGTGATTACAGTGTCAACGGACATGATGGTTTGATTGGTTATCACTTCCAGGGGTGTTTTGGAGAGACTGTAGAGGGATATTGTGTTGCGGATGTTTCTGGATATTTTTATCTCTTCATGACAGATGGAGGTGACTTCAAGTTGTTTTGGGATCCGGGTGGTGTCAGTTCTGGCACTACAATCTGGTTGGGTTCCGACAGGTTGCTTCACCATTTTCAGCATGGTGAAGTTGTGATCAGAATTACGCAGTGGAAGCCTGAGGTTATCAGACATGACAGACTTCCATTTTGGGTTTGGGACCCAGGGATATTTTGCGTAGTGGTGTCTATGCTAGCGTTCCAGGAATTAGTTAGCAATGCATGGGACGTTTCACAGTCCTTCTTTTGGGCCTTCCAAGGAGTGAAGTTTCTTTGTAGTAAAGATTGCTTGGGGACAAGCAATTTCAGGGAGGGCGGACTGTAATGTCCCCATTATTTCACGTGCATCAGAGTGGTGGATTAGCCTATTACATCGACCCTCGTAGGCTAAGGTTTCTGGTCAGAGGGTCACCTGTCCGGGCACCTGGTCGGAAATTTGCTTATTTGGTATCTGGAGTTTGGTGACATGGTGGAATTGCGCATTTGGCGTGTTACGAGAGCTTGAAACATTGATCTTCATCATCATTTCACCTTTCCAGACTTTGGGGGCCATGTGCCTATTAGTTCAAGGGGTTAAATTCTATTTTTCAGTTACTATTCATTGATAAAGTGAAAAAAGAAACAACTTAAGTGAATAGTGCCATTTTAATGAATAGTGTTTCAATGAGAAATTATAAAAGGAAGAAGGAAAGTTCGACCTCTTCATGCTTGAGATTATGTTTGCTGATTGAAACTTGAAGTGTGGAGTTTGGGAGAGAAGGAAACTAGGGTTTCCCGATTTCTGCAGTGGGTAAGCCTGGATTGGGCTTGTAGTTAGGAATTTGGCATCTTGAAGGTGTGAAAGACCACCCTAAAGTGCTGGTTATTTTCTGTTGCTGCATTTTGGAGCTATAATTTGCTGATTATAAGTTGTTGGAGGCATCTTATGGAAGGGTATTTGCTGCTAGAGTTGCCGTTCGCCATTTAGAAGACGTGGTTTGCATTTTATGAAGGTTTGGAAGCTGATTTATTCACTTACAGCCAGCCGCCTTTATTTGAGGGTATCAACTTCTTCAAATAAGAGAAACGCCTTCTCTTAATTGCTGCTATCTTGTCTAAAGGGGGCGCCCTTGGTATTGGGAACATTTTCTTCAATCATTTGGCGGGAGAAAGTTGTAAGTTAATTTTTATGTGTATTATGGTGGCCGCGGGTACTGTAGCAAGCACTGTTCACAGTGCATTTTTGGCTGCAAGTTTGTCTTTGTTGTAAATGATGTCTCTTTCGAAATGTATGAAGATATATATGATTTTAGCACTCTTTGTAATGCAAGAAGTCTCTTAACTAGTGTTTGGAGTTACGTGGAAGTTATCCTTTATAAGTTAGTTTAATTTGAGTTTTTTATATGCATATGGTTGTAAGAAAATTATTAAAATCATTTGGCATCAAACCACAAAAACACCAAAACAAGAAAAGCAGATTACTAACCAAAAATCAGACCTTTAACGAGCAAAAATCAAATCAGCATTGAGTTTGGTTCATCACAAGTGGTGTTAGAGTATAAGCACAGTGGTAGCAGAGTGGATCAGTGAGCACGGTACATCACATTGTTCGTAATCAGAAAATCAAAACTGTCATCATACCTTTTTGTGGTACCTTCATGGATCTCAAGTTCATCTTCCTTCATTGTTGCATGTTCATCATCAAGTGCTGGTCCAAGAGATGTATCCAGCTGAAAACCAAGTATATTACTTGTCATAACTTATATCCTATGGCTGCAAGTTGTACCTTCATTGAATTTCAACCCTTGCCATGCTGAATGTCTTTGATCCAATTTATCCAAGTTATTTTGCTCATCGGATAACAAATTGCCTTCATATGTATTAGCAATATCACCTTCAAGGTCACCCAACTCACAATTTGATCCCTTGCAACTACTATGTAGAGATGGTGAGACATTGCTATGCTCAAATAATGGATCATCAAAAGAATTCGTACCTTCATTTGGCTGATTAGTCACTGTTGGCTTGGCAAACTCTACAACAGCATACCCTTCAACCTTATTGTTGTCATGAAAACTCATGTGCCCATCACTTGTGGATCATGAAGTGATTCTTCTTTGTCCATATTGTCATTTTGTTGAAGTGAATTTGTGAGCATGGCTTCATCTACTTCAGGTCTTCCACATGTATGACTAGGTGTCCAAACTTCTAGGCAAGTGAAGCAATGTTGTTCTCTCCTCTTCTTAGGATCGCCCATAGGCTGCAAATCACAAGGAAGCAATTCTTCTGTCTTTCCTTCTTTTCCTCAATGCTCTTTTGGATAACTTCTGATTTTTCTTCTTCTCTTCTCAATTTTCTGATGTAGTTATATGGATCTCTTTTTCTTGGATTCCCATCTTCATGCATTCCGAAATAAACATAAAAAAATTGATCCCCAAAGGAGGATTGTAATGTAGCACCAATGCATCTATCCTCTTTGATCCTTAAGGGATCACCTGGATACGGAAAATTTGGAACTTGAAACAAAGAGTCCACATGCCCTATACTGCAAGTTGTATCTTTTATTCTATCACCTTTTTTAGCATGCTTTCCATGATGACAAAAATTATGCAATGACATACGACACAACAAATCTGAAACATCTTCATTCGTTTGGCTGCGAACAAAATGCTTATGCTTATTTGTTGACGAGGAATTTGTTGAAATATCCTCAACACCTCCATTTTTGTGACTCAACATCTCTGAATTAGGGTTAGGTAAGTTCCTCTCAAATGTATATTTGCCTGCAATGCTACTTGGAAAATTGATCAATGGCTCATCCATTGAAAGCTTGAAAGATCTTGCATGATTCAGTGTATTTTCCTTCAACTTGGACTCTCCTCGCTCAACAAATGGAACCTTTTATGCCCTCACTTCATCAATTTTTTGTTGACACATACGATCATTAGAAATCAATAAAACATCTACTTCTAACAAAAGATCTTGCATGTTGGGTCCATGTTGTTCTTGCTCGATTATCCACTCTGTAGAAATGTCTTGTGGCTGCTCTTGATACCTTCTCTTTGCATTGTGAAACTGTATAAATGGGATTTGGCGTCTCACATCCGGATCAAGTTGTGTATAGGCATCTATGCTTGAATTAACATAACCCCCAACATGATTCAACTCTTCTTCTTCATTTGTGGGTCCATTTCTGGGCAAGAATGATGGCTGTGTGGGCCTGGTAGCCCTACTGCTCGAAATTTTAGGTCCATTTTGATTAGGGTGGCTGCCTTTAGTACCATTATTTTGTGCAGGTTTGAGATTGTTATTCACATTATTCATGGTCTGCATCAACATGTTCATCATCTGCGTTGTTTGCTCTTGCTATTTGGCGATTTGCTCTTGCATTTGAGCAATATGCTGCTGGACCCTCATGAAAGCATCCCATTGTTCACCTCTGTCAGACATCCTCTTACCTCTGCCTCCTATCCCAAATGATTTGGCTTCCATTTTCTTCTTTTCCCTCTGAAGAGTTTGCTGATCATCAACAAAGAAAAATACCCTTAGGCTGGCAGGACAACTGCTTTGATACCACTGTAATATCCCTAATGGGATCTGCTCTAAATTTTTTGTTTTTTGCCCTAGATTTCTGATTTATTTTTCTGCACTTTTCCAATTTAGTTTCTGCTCAAACCCTAGGACTGAATTCTGATTTTTATTTCTAGAATGATAAACACTTATGGGCATTCAATAAACATATGCCAAACATCCATAAAACCATGCCAAACATATAGATAACATCAACTATGATAGCAACCATGAAAATCAACCATCGAAGTGCCAAACATAGATCCAATAAATCTCATTTCTGAGTAAAAAAGTCCGTTGCTTCAAGACTAAATATTCTGAACTGATTTTACAATGAATTCATGGGCTCAAACATGCCAAACACATGCCTAGATTTCTGCTCTACAAATCAAACCTAAAACCATAGTTGCCGCGAGACTGGTACCGGTACTGGTACGGCGTTTTTTTGAAAATAGGAGACGGGGGTACTTGGAGACGCCATTTTTTTTTTTAATATAAAAATTAATAATATATAGAAAATCTGAATTAATAAAATTATACTGTGATACTAAATTAATAAAATTATAAATCTAAAATTTTAAAAACTATTAAACAAATTAAAATTAAAAATAGTAAACAATAATAATATAGAAAATCCGAATTAATAAAATTATATTGTAATACTAAATTAATAAAATTATAAATATAAAATTTTAAACTATTAAACAAATTAAAATAATAACCAATAAATAAATAAAAATAAATAAATAAAGCAAAAATAATATTAAATTTAAATATATTAAATGTTAATCTTTAATAAAAATTAATATAAATAAAAATAATATTACTTTTTAATGAACGAATGCATGCTTCAATTTTTTTTTTGAAGATAGAAAATTTAAAACAAATGTGTATAAAAAAACACTTTTAACTACAAATAAATCGCGGCAGCCTGCTTGTGCAGGGCCGTCGCAACCTAGAGCAGCATTCAACACTCTCAGCTCCGGCGGCAAGAAATAAAGAGAATCGGTCAGCGCGTTTAGACTTATCCCGAGTGGCTGGTGGACCTCATGTTCAAACTCCTTTCACCCACCGTTTCTCTGTTGTTGCGCCTTGAAGAAGTGTGTTGTGCCCTAGCCACTAGCAGGAGATACTGTGCTAAAAAACCCTAATAAAAACTACTATGCGAAAATATATTGTAATAAAAATACAGTCACCATTTTCCGTACGAATGTAGGTGCGAATTTTAACGAATTTTATAATTTTTAAAATGTACGCCGAATTTCGAACTTCAACCATGAAATTCGGTGAATGTTGTGACATAGACTGCAATAGTGTAAAATTTTAATTTTTATTGTTAAAAAAATTATGTTTTTTTGACGGGAGACGCCATTTTGGGAGCGGGAGACTGCAGGAGACGCCAGGAAACTTTTACGAAGTCTCCACTCACTTGGAAACGTTTTAGGAGACGGTACCAGTCTCGGATTCGTGCACCAGTCTCCGAGACGCGTTCCTGGGGTCAGGAGACGCGTCTCCCGGCTACTATGCCTAAAACTATGATTGTACATACCAAATATATGCAAAATAGTCTTCAAATACCAAACCCTAGATGGGCGAATTCCTCCTTGGCAAGCGCTTAGGGTTGCTACTTCAAATATGCAAAATCGCGCTCCAAAGGTGGGTGCTCAGGTCTGCTCCAAAGTGGTGCTCCAAATTAGGGAAAAACCTTAATGCAGTATGCTCACAAAATGCCACAACAATGCTGCTCCAAATCTGATCTTCAAATCTGATTGTGCAATGATGCTCCAAACCTCCCAATGTCTCCAATAAAGTGCAATTAGAACTCCGTTATGAGTCCTCCACAAGATGAGCTAGGTTTTCGTCCAACTCAATGTATTGACAAGGGTTTTCGTCCTTAGAATAAAGCCCATCCAAAGTTGCAGCCAAAGAGAAGAATCTCCAAAATGAAATTAGATATGAGTGGATGCCCCAAATGATATCACTTTACTTTCTTTTATGTAATGTCCCCTTCCAATTGGCATCTCTCAGTTCTTGAGATTAGCCTATTATGTGACCCTCGTAGGCTGATAGGGTGGATAGAGGGTCTTGTTGAGGCATGGCTTGGCTTCAGTTATCAGAATCATTCAGTTTGGCTTTCGTTCGGGGTCGTTTGGACATCATTTGCTTGACTTACTATTTTTAGTAAGTGGAGACACTCAGCGGAGCACCCCTGCTATTTTTAACAGTATGGTTTGGTCATATGCAGATTCAGTCACTTATCATCCGGCTTCAGACGGTTCGTCAATTGGACTTATATTGAGAGAGATATTAATATTTATTTTCCAAAATAAATATTAATTAAATTGAAGCTTATATTATAAAGTTATAATATAATTAAATATTATAACTTAAGTGACTTTATGGAAGGGGTCGACCATCATGGAAAGGGGGCCAAGTTCAATTATTAATTATAATTATTTTGGGCGCCCAAACTATGGAATTATTAAAAGTGAAATTCAATCTTTATTTAAATGGTGCTTTTTGAGAGAAGTCGACTCTCTTGAAAGAATATAAGGGTTTCACTTGTGAAAACTTCATTATGAATTGCTTATGATATTGATTTCCATAATTCCTCTTCCAGAGAACGAAGCCTAGGGTTTATCGTTTTCTTCTGCATTGGAGAACGAGCCATCTTCAGTGTCTGCAGTTTCTGGGCTGTGAAATATCTGCTGATTTATTGCCTGTCAGTGAAATAGCTTCATCCAAAAGTTATTACAGAGCATATTGAGAAGTTGTCATTCAAGGTTTGATTAATAATTATCCAGAGATAGTGTTTTTTCTTTGAGCGGCTGGTTGATACACATCTGGCATTAGTTTCAAGAGTGTACGGATTTTATTGCTGCTGTTTGGAGGCCATACCAATCAGCTTGAGGGCCGTACTTTGCATTCTAGCCTGGACGCCTTGTCTTCTGGTCTTCTGTCTTCACAAGATGGGACGCATTGATCTTTGGAATGGTTTGCATCAATCACGAGGCTGGAGAAAGCTTTTCTGATGGTTGCCGTACTCAAATCTTCATCATTAATGGCGGCTGCAATAACCAGGTTTTTTGAATAAGAGTTATTGCTTTTTACTTTGCATGTTGTCTGATCACAGTTGTAAACAGTCTGGAGGAACAATAAATAGTTTGGCATCAATAAATCAATTAGATTCCATCATATTTAGCACTGTAATATTTTATTTAAATTTTGCAAGCATTATCTTTCAAAATCGCACTATTACTATTATATACAAAAACCACAAAAAAATCAAAATGACAAGAAAAACAAGCAAAAACAATCAGTCCCGAAATTGTGAGAAAACGAGTTTCTACAACTGGTTATGCTGACCCTGTTGAGGTCTCTAATAGAGATGCTAAGACTGAAAATAGTGTTTAAGAATATGGTAAAAACATTGATAAGCTTTAGACTTTACTGATTAGAGTTATTATTTTGATTGGATGCGAGCAATATGACCATTAATTAGTGATAAGTCTGCTATTCTGAGATAAATAGTTTTTTTCACATATTATAGATTACAAGCTCTTTCTTAGCTTATTATTGATTTTGTAGCCCCTTAATTGTACAAATAATTTTGCATATTTATTTTAATTAGTTATGGAAAAAAGAAGTTAATGATATTTATTTTTGGTTGCAATTCAGGCAATTTACAGATCCTCTAGTAGCAATGGCAACTTTTGATTTCCTCAATCGAAACAAAACAAAGTTGTTAAGTGCCTTCCCAAGTTTACTCCCTCAGGTATGATTAATTTTATTATATATTTTGTTTATTTTCTAGATGCTAGTTGTGAACAAACCTGCCCAATAATAGCCTTGCTGAGGAGGGTACAATAAATATGTATAGAACATGATATTACTGCATTTTTTTTGTTTTTCTTAATATATTTGGGAATTAAATGACTCTAAGTTTGGCAACAAGATCAATCTGTCCCATAGGAAAAAAAAATGATTGCTAGCAAATTATCATCTGTTTTGGACTCTTCTCAATTTGTGATTTAGATTTGGTCTTTTCTACTTGCAGTATTTTCCTCTGTTTCTGAAATTGATTGCATGGAATGGAGAGATGTAAGTATATCATCCACTATACTAGTACTGAATAATTTTCTAAGATTTTCTTTTTTCTATTGCTATTTTTATTCATAGTGCAAGTTGAACAATTCTTAGAGTAGAAAAAACTGATGTGAGAGATAAGACTTAATTGCAAATTAGACAATGAAGAGTAATACCATTGGATATAGTCTCTTTAAATTCTGATCCCAGATTTCATATCATATTATAAAAAGACGCTAACACATATTTTTTGCTATTTTGGGTCTATGTCCATATTATTTTCACTTGCAGTCACTACTTCTGATTGACACTCAACTGGTGCTCAAATGAAACTTGATCGACATGAACCCGGTACCAATTGCCATCTAGTTGACACCCTACAATTGTTTGACCAATTTTTTCTAGGCACACTCTACCCTGCTCTATGCCAGACCACTACTTGCTTGACTATTGATTGACATTCCCTTGATGTTTGGTTGACATTTGCTTGGCATGTTACCAACCTTTGCTTGACACCTGACTAGCACCCATTCAACATTTGAATTGCACACTTAAGACGCCTGGCAAACATGCGTCCAACACTTGATTGATACAAGACATGAACCTTATACCTGATTGATGTTTGACTGGAACATTTTTGGTGCTAAAGTGGCACCATGTTAGTGTTTTAATTTGTACCTTTCAAGTCAACACAAAATAGAACAGTGTGTAAGATAAAGCCTTTTTTTAAATTATGAGGGGAAACTCCCTTTTGAGAAGATTGAAGGAAATGAAAGTTTCGTTTCATTGAATTTTATTAAACCTACAACTATTGGTGATTCAAGTATGCAATACAAACTTAAAATTAAAACTTGTGATTTTGTTCAAAGGCTAGGGCACAAGGCGATTCGACACTTCTACACTAGAAATAAATTTTATCTATGTTCCCCAGAGATGTGTCCCTTGGGTCTTTCCAGGCGTACTCATACTAGGGACATGGGGACGGCTCGAGGATGTCCCCTAGATGTCCCTGTTTAATTTTTTTTGCAAGAAATGTCCCGGGGACATGGAGATGGGTAGGGGACAGGTAGGGGATGACTGGTTGTCCCTGGGACGGCTGGGAATGCTTGGTTGTCCCTGGTATGGTTAGACATCCCCTAACCATCTTGGGGATAGCCAGCCGTCCCTTATTGCTGTAGCTGAGTTTTTGTAAAAACCCTTGCCAAAGAAAGCAAAATTTTCACGATTGTCCCCAATTTGACAATGCAAGCATTTTGTCAAATAGTTTACTGGCTTGCTGTACTGACTTGTTTTAGAGGGTATTTGAAATTGCATCCAATAAGATCCACATATGAAATACTCATGAAACTTGATTTAGGAATTATTTAGCCATTGCTAACACAAGTGATTATGGAAATAACAACAGTTATACAATACTGATTTTCTGATATCAATATTCTGAAAATGAAATGAAGAGAAAGTGAAAGGATGCTGATTAGCCATGAAGGAAATACTTTTAAATACACAGTAGTGATTGCAGATTGGCTGGAGGAAATAAATATTCAGTTATGTGGCAAAAGATGGTACACATAGACCTTACAAATTTGTTAAATATCTGGGGATACAGCATACAATGGATAATTCCAACTACAGGACATTTCATTAAATCTCAAGTGATCAATCTATGTTTGAAATAATAATTTATAAATTTAATGATTAGTGCGTTTAGCTATTCCTGGTTTGTCATTTGTGTTATCTATCATATTTGTTTCAGCCTGTCAGGAATTAATATGCTATATAATAGAATTATAAGAATCATTGAAATCTGCAGAGAATTGATTTACAAAAGGCAGCAGTTAGAGAAATGGAAATATTCTTAATCTTCAATACAGAACCATATGAAGAAAATTATTTCCTAGGGATGTTGAAATATGGTAGCTTCGGTCAGATATAGAAATGATGATCATACGTGTGTGTATATATATATGTCAGTATGTCAGTATGTACACATATATATATTAATTGTAGATCTCATCATTTATATCGAAATCTACTACATTCCAAGTATATTATCGATCTGCATTTAGAGGTTATTAATTGCAGATTATTAGCATTTCATGTTTTTATATAGGATCCCGATCGAGCATCATTATCGGTGATCATTTCCAGATTGGATATTATTTATTTGTGCAAGATAAATTTAGATCGATCTTGGTAAGCATTTATGTTTATTAAGTAACAAACCCCGATTAGAGATCGGGTGTTTAGTTAAGATGAAAAGGCACAATTCATGAGACATCTCATGAACGGACATGCCTCCACTTTGTGGAGACATGTCCGCTCATGGGATGTGTCTCTTCCTTATATATTTAATGTAGGTCCGATCCACAATGAGAGACATTGAAATCGATAAATGTTCTGCTCTTGTAGATTGAATACCATTAGAGAAAATTTCAGACTTGTCGAACTCTTGGAATTCAACATGGTATCAGAGCCATGGTTAAAAATTCACAAGTCTGAATTTCTTAATCTATATCCCCTTCCAAGCGCATACTCCTCCAGTTCAAATACAGCCGGGAGATTTCCGATGGCATGATGGCTGTGTAGCCTCCGGCTCTCGCCATCCTTATACACCACACTGCTACAAGGAATGAATCACTCATAGTTATATATATATTGGTCGGCCACATACAATATGAGTTTTATGTTTCACTTCTCAGACGCTTGTAATGGAGGTCGCTGTATGTTAGACCTCAATACGAGCCTCAGCGCTGACTATTGCTGTGTCTGGTAGAAGTCCCGTGGCCTTGGTTTGAGTCTAACAGATAATGATGCTCTCCTTTACTCGTCCTCACCTCATCCGCGTGGAAGGCTGGCCCGTTTCCTTTCAGCCGTGATTGGCCTTGATTTCTTTCCGTTATCTTCTTCTAAAACTGACGCAAATTCTCTATAATCTCAGCCGTGGATTCCTCTTGATCACTGATATTTAATTTATCGTGGCTTATCCAAGACCCGATATCGGGCATCTCTTATTTGACCGTTGTGGTTAAATTCCTTTTATCATTGGTCATTTCGGGAGACAATAAGGTGTCAAGAAGCAATGTTGGGAATTGCGTGATAATATTTGCATATCACATTCAGACCATCTGATGGGGAAGACAAAGTCATCGCTAGGCAGATTAAAGGATGGTATCGAGTAAACAAGGCAAAGTGTGGATGTATTAATCACTGAAGGTTACAAGGCTATCGCAAATGTCTTGAGTCTAGGCGATGGGAACTCAGCGGTTAAGAATTCAGTTTCTGGATCGAAGCCTTCGTGTGTATGAATCACGAAAATCCAGTTTGAGCTAAGACTCCGATCGAGCATCCTAGCGGACTGTATAAAGAGTGGTAGCAATTGCCGGGACTGTGAGGCCATCATACTAGCGACACAATTCAAATTCTCATGTAATTGTCAGCAGAGACATCTCTTCATCAGGAATCACACTTCATTGGTTCCGTCTTGACTACACGATCTCTGCGCATTATTTCCTATTGGGGATTTGAGCAGTTTTAATGCAACAGAATAGGTCAATTGCCTTTTAGAGCTATAAGCTTTGTGAAAAGTAAGATTTTACCTATTTATGATAAGGGTATGTGTGATGTCGCCTTCCTAGTCAGCGCAGCTGGATTTGAGGTTAGCCTATCATTCTGATCCTCGTAGGCTGACAGTGGTGTGTAGAGGATCATTTGAGGCAGTTACCCGGTGTTCAGGAGCATCATTCTTTCAGTTGTTTCAGGTTGGGCCTTCGCAGAAGCTTTCAGAGAGGTTTTTTTGACACTTACTATTTTTAGTAAGTCCAGCAGGCGGAAGCTGCTATTTTGGGCAGGGCACCTGGTTCAGCTGATTAGCTCAGAGTCGACCCAGTTCATCAGTTGTTGGTCAGATGGGAAAATAACGGAGCATTTAATGATTATTAAATAATTGATATTTTGACTTTATATTCTAAAGTCACTTTATTAATATATTTAAATATTAATGATAATGGTGTATTATAAAGTATTTTTAATACTTTATAATAAAGTGGAATATTTAACATAATGAATAATTATTTATTCATTAATGATGGGGTGCCAATTATTTAATATTTTTCCTAAGTTCATAAAGGCGAATTTAATCATTTAATTAAATGATTATTAAAAGAGGTTTGGGTCGAATTTTTCAAGAAGGGTTATATATACACTGCCAGGACAAATCAAACTCATATGTTATGATTATTCAATTTGTCTTTTTCTCTCTCTGAGAATTGGAGTTTGCGAACCTAGGGTTTCAGCAGACAGTTGATTTTGGAGAACGTTCCCTCTTCAAGATCTGGCATACTGAGACTGTGAAATACCAGTTGAAGATTGTCGTACTTGGTAACTTCATACAGAGGTTGCAGTTGAGCTTACTGGATCGATTCAGGAAAGGATTCACAGAGCATATTCATCAGTTGATTGGGGCGACCTATCAGGGACCATTCCACAGAGATCTAGCACTTTATTTATTGAGGCCGTACCACATTTAATGCAGCTGCTGGGCCGTACTTTTCTGTACCAGCAGGGCCGTACTTCTCTTCTCAGAAGAATACGCCTTCAGTCTTTAGCTTCTTTTAGTTGGATCTTGTGCGCCTAGGGTATATGGAGCTCCAACATTGATTTTAGAGCCTGAGGATTTATTATTCTATTCAGCCGTACATTTCATCTGTTTTTGGTGGCTGCAAGTATTCAGGTTCTCTTTAATAAAAATATTGTTTTACCCTTTTGTGATCGATTTCATTTATTAGATGAGTTCTGGAAAGCAATAAATGTATGCGCCTTCATCTTCTGAGCAATATTAATGCATATTTATTGTCCATTAATTTATTATGAATTTTTAAAGTATTTTAGAGCAAAATCGCAGTTTTCTTGTTTATTGCAAAAATCATCAAAAACACAAAAAACACAAAACAATCAAAAATCAGTATTTGCAGTCAGGGGTTTGGGTTGAGAGACACCTGGTCTCTTACAGTGGTATCAGAGCACAGTTTTCCTGCCATCTTGTGCTTTTTCAGTAACCAGAGTGCTTTTTGGTTGCTTTTTCATGAGGAGAGACATCATTCATTATACCAAGGGTATAGGAACAGGCAGAGTTGAGGATTGGACAGGTCCACCTATTCCTGAAGGTGAGACAGTGTCAGGAGTATTGGGTATTCATAGATCTAGCTCTAACAGCAGCGAGAACAGTGTCACAACACTGATGGCAGACCGTGAGATCCCTGCAGAGGCACTTAGGGATTCAGGGAAAGCGCATGCAGAGGGTGATATTACTGAAGAGGAGTTTAGACGCAGACATGACAATATGATGGACATGATGTCCCAGTTGATGGGCACTATTAGACAGTATACTCCATCCCAGCCGCACTATATCCAGATCGGACAGTCGAGCAGGACTACAGGAGTGGACCAGCCTTTGGCATCAGCACCACGACAGCCATCACCGATCTATCATGAGCGTAGGCCTGGACAACCTACATTCATACCTAGAGAGACCCCACCTCCGACTCCGGGGGCAGAGCAGCAGGGGCATCATCAAGAGTTTCAGCCACATAATGGCATGTCAGTAGCGGATGTGACTAGATTTCACGATGAGTATCTATCATTAGCACCTGAGATCAGACAGGCGTTATCTTTTCATGAGTTTATGGATGTTCATAAACCTAGAGGAGGAGGTAGATTTGACCGTAGAGCTCCTCAGCACCAGCAGCCACAGCCATAGGTGAACAGGGATTTGCAGTATGCAGTTAGCAAGATCACCTTGCCATACTTTGATGGTTCTGATAAGACGTCAGCGAGGTCTTGGGTCCAGAAGTTGGACAATTATCTTTCATTGAGACCTATGCAGGAGGACGAGGCCATTAAGTTTGCTACTTTGCATCTTGATGGGTTGGCGCATGATTGGTGGCATCATGGCATGTACACACTTGGCCATCATGCAGTCACTACTTACCAGGAGTTCACCAGCAGGCTCATAGAGCGTTTTGACAAGAAGGATCTGGAACTCTACTTCAGGGAGCTAGCCCAACTCAAACAGACAAATAGTTTGGATACTTATGTCGGTGAGTTTCAGAGGTTGCAGTTGAGCTTACTGGATCGATTCAGGAAAGGATTCACAGAGCATATTCATCAGTTGATTGGGGCGACCTATCAAGGACCATTCCACAGAGATCTGTCACTTTATTTATTGAGGCCGTACCACATTTAATGCAGCTGCTGGGCCGTACTTTTCTGTACCAGCAGGGCCGTACTTCTCTTCTCAGAAGAATACGCCTTCAGTCTTTAGCTTCTTTCAGTTGGATCTTGTGCGCCTAGGGTATATGGAGCTCCAACATTGATTTCAGAGCCTGAGGATTTATTATTCTATTCAGCCGTACATTTCTTCATCTGTTTTTGATGGCTGCAAGTATTCAGGTTCTCTTTAATAAAAATATTGTTTTACCCTTCTGTGATCGATTTCATTTATTAGATGAGTTCTGGAAAGCAATAAATGTATGCGCCTTCATCTTCTGAGCAATATTAATGCATATTTATTGTCCATTAATTTATTATGAATTTTTAAAGTATTTTAGAGCAAAATCGTAGTTTTCTTGTTTATTGCAAAAATCATCAAAAACACAAAAAACACAAAACAATCAAAAATCAGTATTTGCAGTTAGGGGTTTGGGCTGAGAGACACCTAGTCTCTTACAGTATGCTAGCAACAGTGCATGGACCAAGTTCAAGAACTATATGGCGGTATATTACAATTGAACTGACCATTTGAATTTAAAATACATCCTACTGCAACATAATCACCATGAATGACGGCTTAAGTGGATGGAAAATTTGCAAGTATACGACTCAAACTGTAAGATGCCGAGTTTTGTTCACACTCAAACAACAATTTGCTTTCCTTTTTGATTGGTGTTTTACACGGGAACTCATGGAGTGGAGTTAAAGATATAAGTGTTTGTATGCTCCGCGCTAACAGTTTGTGTGAGGGAAAAAGCCGCTTGTATTTCATCTCTGCCAATGAATCTATGAATAGAGACGTGAAGGCTTGGAGCAATTATATCGTTGCATGATCGGGTGGTATGAGGTTGACGTTGGGAATTCGATTTGCATTTGAGCAAGGGCACTTATAAATATATATTCATATAGTGTCGTGTCAATCTTAACCATCATCAGAACAGGGGTAATCTGGAGATTGATATTTATTCCTCGTCTTATGCATATTGTCACGACAAGACCTTGAGGGAGTCTTTCGGGCTTCTCCTGAAATTACTACATCTATTCTCTTTCGCGGAAGACTGAGTTAGAGTGAATAATATATTCGCCAGCACAGTCGACTATACTTGAGGAATCCGGCTATATTTGGGAAGGTGATCAGGACTATGCTTTTGCCATCGTTGACATTTCAAGTGCGGATAAGCTAAATTTATCAAGCTGAGAATAATAATCCTTATGAGGGGGCGATTTGTGAGTTGTTCCTTGGGTGTTTTATTGCTGTCATCACAGTGTTTGTAGTTGCATGTTGCCATACAATTGCATAAAGATATTGCTACCTGTCTAGAAAATACGATTCTATCACTGGAGGAAATATCTTTTCGGAGCCGTGTTCGGGCTTGAGTGGCCTTGAACCTGATGAAGGAAGATTGTGGATCAAGATAATCAAAATTGCGGTTTCTCTTGAATAAGAGATCTGTGTGACAAGATCCTGTGGAGATACCTCTATTCCTTGCAATTGTGAAGATCTCTGAGTGTGACTCTGAGATGAAAAGAGAACTGCATATTTTCTTTGTGATTGGATGATCACTTCGATAAAATTCTCTTTGTGTTTGGACTGCAATGTTGCCCTGAGAAGGCTGGTCCGATATTGAATATGATGGCTGCATAATGTGTGTTGTGCAGATTGTCTTTTGTTGTACTGAGATTTGCACTCTCGAGAGGAGTAAAAGATGGAAGGAAAATTTATATCAAAATTCAATAAAGATAAGTTTCTTTATCCCTTCATTCTAATCCTTTGATATATTTCCCTTTAGGTTGATTTACTTATTCATGTTTTAATATTGTTCATAAATTCTTATGTATTCATATTATAACCTGAGATAGTAAACCTTGTATGATTCTAGCTTTAATATTTCTTTGGATAATTATAAATTGTTAGTAATCTCTCTCTAATATGCTTTCAGGACAAGGTGATGAGAGATTGCTTAGTGATGAAAAGCCCGAGGCATCTTGTGAGGAAGTCATGCC
>VDFB02370928.1:0-39769 GCA_007258455.2 Sequoia sempervirens
TTTTGGGTCAACATAAAGGAGTCATTTTGGTCACAATGCCTTGTATCAACCCCAAAAGGAAAAAACAAAACAAAAAGAGACAAATAAAAGGACCTTTTGGCTCAACATGGAAGATACATATGGCATCTCTACACTTTGTGTCATCCCCAAAAGGAAAACAAAAAAAAAAAGATTAAAAGATAAGGACCTTTTGGGTCCACATGGAAGAGAAATTGTGGTCTCAATGCCTTGCATCATCCCCAAAAGGAAAACACAAAATAAATAGAGAAAAAGACAAGGACCTTTTGGGTCAACATGGAAGAGACATAGGGCACCTCTATGCCTTGCATCATCCCCAAAAGAAAAACACAAAACAAAAAGAGAAAAAGACAAGGACCTTTTGAGTCAACATGGAAGAGACATAGGGCGTCTCTACGCTTTGTGTCATCCCTAAAAGGAAAAATCAAAACAAAAAGAGAAAAAGATAAGGAACTTTTGGGTCAACATGGAAGAGACATAGGGTGTCTCTACACTTTGCGTCATTCCCAAAAGGATCAAAAAAGATAATGCATAACATATAGAAGAATAGAGGTACAAATAGAAGAAGTGTACAAAGAGAGGGAACATCAAACACACATTATGGGGGAACATGATACACACATGAAAGAAAAAAGGGAAAGTAATGCAAATGGAAGTCAACCATTAACTAAGTTATTGGTTTCTCAATCTTAAGCAACTAAGTGGAGAATCAATAACATAGTTAAGAGACAAAGAAAAATGCATTACAAGGACAAGGCTATCAACTTCTTTCCCCCCACAAAGTTTAAAGGAAAGAATGAGCTGAGGTGGGTGATGTGAAAGGATCACGCAATAGTGAGAATAAGGAATTCTACAACTATGGAATAATAGAGGGATTTAATGGTTATGGGACAAGAGGAAAGCAATCGGTATCAGTGAAGTGATACTTATCCAGTATGCTCATCAATGTCCAACATTCTTCTGTTCGATGTCCAAGAATGCAATGATATTTGCAAAATAGTATATTAGAATATTTAGGATGATTAACCAACCTATTCATAGGTGGTAAAATTATAAGACCTTTGTTTAAAAGCAGTTGAATTATCCATTCACATTCAGCTGGAGGATGTGTAGGAAACTTGAGTTTCTTCAATTTGTATGGTCATTTTCATTTGTTGGATTCTCTAGTTTCATGAATGGAAGGAGGAAGAGGACCCATGGGGATCCTAGAATTAGTGTTATTGGAATCAGGGAAAGGTTGTTCATGTGGAAGGAGAATGTTTAAGTCAAGAGGAGAATCAAAGATCATTGTACCATCATCCTGAAGTCTCCTAGGTTGAAAAGGAGGTCTATCAGGATGAGAAGGATCTTGATATCCTAATCATGTTGTGATTTATTTGATTGGTGTTTGTTCAAGAAGTTGGTGAATGTCATGTTCATGTGTTGTGTCACAAGCTTGTTTACTTAGGATAGTGAAGCATTTTCCATATGTTTCTTCAAGGTTTATGGGAGTGTTTGTGACTTTGTGATCATAGAATGGTTGTGAATTTTGTGTAGAGTAACTAGGTCCACTTAAGGGAGGAACCTTAGGTCCTTCATTTACTTCAAGATGTAAGTATGCAAATTGATCAGGGGGTGCAATAGTAGGAAGATCTTGAGATTTCATGGATGGATAGAAGGATGCATTGGCTTCTAGGTGATCAAGGTATTCATTGTAAAACTTGTTCATGCTATCATCATCTTCTCCAATGATGTTCACTTCATGATGAGGAAAATCATGAGGATTTGAAGGAGCATGATGCAGCTCTGTTGGGAAAAAAAGGAAAGACAACTGATCTTCAACATATAGAACAAAATACCTTCATGACCTTCACTATTCCATTGGCAACCTGCAACTCTTTCTTTCATAATTTTCTCAATATCCTTGACATATACAACATTCAATACAATAATGCTAATAGTGTTGACATCAATGACAACCACATATCAGCAACACAACCACAACATCTGACAATATCCCAACAATCTCCCCCTTTGGAATTGATGGAAACACATGATGTGAAAAATAACATCAACACAACTACACTAACTTCCCCTTAGATTATGACTCTTTTCTTCAACTGCTCTTCTCCCCAAAAATATTTTTCACATTTCTCTTCTCCCCCTTTGACACCAATGGCAAAGGTAAGCATTAATTTTCCACATACAAGCTTTGAACCACATACCTATACATTTGACTAATCCCCCTAAGTAGTAGCCATGGAAACATCAATCTGGATAAAAAAAAATATATGAAGTACATAGATTGATGCAATTAAATGCATCTCTTAGTTTTTATCAGGAGGGGTAATCACCCCTAGCATCCTTTTGAGATACTCAAAAGTATCCTTCGGAAATGGCTTAGTGAAAATTTTTGCAACCTATTCTTTGGTAGGCAAGTACTCAAGTCTGACTTCTTTCTCATTCACTTTCTCCCTCAAAAAGTGAAACTTGATTGATAAATGCTTAGTCTTAGAGTGTAGAACTAGATTCTTAAAAATGTTTATTGCAATTGAATTGTCATAGTATATAGAAATAGGCTCTTCATATAGTACCCTGATATCTTTCAACATCTATTTCATCCACATCACTTGAGTATAGTTATTTGTAGCAGCAATATACTCTACCTCAGTAAAAATGGAATTCTTCTTTTTGCTCAACCAAGACACCAGCTTCTTCCCTAGGAAGAAGGCACCACCACTAGTACTCTTCCTATCATCTACATCTCCTACCCAATCTGCATCAGTATATGCACTCAAAGTAAGATCATCATCCTTAGGATACCAAAGCCCAAAATCAATTGCTTCTTTCAAATATCTGAAGATTCTCTTTAAAGAAATCACATGAGACTCTTTTGGATCAGCCTAAAATCTAGCAACCATACATACAACATTCATAATGTCTAGCTTGGTCTAAGTTAAGTAGAGAAATCCACCAATCATTGACCTATATCTTATTTGATTTTTCTTAGGAGAATCATCATCTATGTTAACTTGCATTCGGTTACCATGGGATTACCAACTGGCTTTGAGCCCTTCATACAAAATTTCTTCAATAGCTCTCTCACATATTTGGACTAAGATATGAAAATCCCCTTGTCTAACTAAGTAACTTGCAATCCCAGAAAGAGCTTCATCTCACCAATCATACTCATCTCAAATTCACTCTTCATTTCATCAGCAAACTTCATACAAAGATTATCATCTCCTCCAAAAATAATGTCATCAATAGAGACCTCAATAATCAACTCTTTGTCAAGATCCAACTTGAAATACAAGTTGTTGTTAATAGTACCTTTATTGAATCCAAGCTTCAGTAAGTATTTGTCCAGTGTAGCATACTAGTCTTTGGGGCTTGCTTGAGTCCATATAGAGCTTTCTTTAATAAAAAAACCATGTCTTCCTTGTCAATCAGTAGAAATCCATCTAGCTATTCAAAGTATACTTATTATTCTAGCTCACCATTCAGAAAATATAACTTTGCATCCATTTGATAGACTTTACAGTTCTTATATGCAGCATAAGCAAGAAATAATTTGATAGCTTCAATTATTGCAGCAGGGGCAAAGGTTTCTTCAAAATCAATACCTTCCATTTGTGAATACCTTTTACATACCAATCTTGCTTTATTCTGGACCACTTCACCTTGATCATTCAACTTATTTTGAAAGACCCATTTAGTACCAATCACATTTTTATCTTTAGGTCTAGGAACAAGTGTCCATGTATCATTCTTTTCAATCTGCATTAGTTCTTCCTTCATAGCATCCATCCATTGTTCATCTTTGTAGGCATCATTGACATCTTTAGGCTCAATCTTGGAAATCAGGAAATAATATTTTGCAATATTTCTTCTAGTTTTCACACCTTTACTCTTATCTCCTATGATTTTATTTTTAGAATGATTTAGCTTTACATACCTTGGAACTTTGGAACTCTCTCGAACTTCTGGCTCTTATGTTCTTTCTTCTATACTTGCACTTGTCTCTGCTTCTTGACTTACTTGATTTACCAGAACAAATTGAAGTTGTTTTACTAGAACATATGGAATAATCTTAAGTTTATTTTTTGTTTGAGCATTGTTTCCTTGGTTTGTATTGTCTTCATCTAAATCATATCCACAATACCTAGATGATCTAGCAGATTCCTCATCAAATCTGACATTTTCTCTCTTAACCATCTTTCTTAGTCTTCTGCTATAGCACCGGTAGGGCTTGTTTTTAGTAGAGTAACCTAGAAATATTCCTTCATCACTTATTTTATCAAAATTTCCTATATCCTCAGCTCTCTTAATGTAGCATTGGCTTCCAAAGATATTGAAATATTTAATAGTAGGATTGTAACCAAACCATAGGTCAAAAGGAGTCTTACCAAAATTACCATTGACATTTACCCAGTTCAAAGTGTATATAGTAGTTCTTAAAGCTTCACTCCAATAGATGTGAGGTACATTTTCTTCTATCATCATTATTCTAGCAAGATCCAAAAAAAATATTTTCTAGCAAGATCCAAAAAATTGTTTTTCTCTCTCTATAACTCCATTTTGTTGAGGGGTTCAGGGAGTAGATAACTGTCTTTTGATTCCATGCTCTTCAAAAAAGGAATTGAACTCCCTGGAGGTGAACTCACCACCTCTGTTTAACCTTAACCATTTTATTTGCATAGCTTTCTCATTTTTTGCCATAGTTTTGAAACTTTTGAACTTTTCTAATGCTTCACATTTTTCTCTTAAGAAAGTAACCCATATCATCCTAGAGTAATCATCAATAAGCAGCATAAAGTACCTTTCACCAGGAAGACTTTTGACACTAGAGGGACCACATAGATTAGTATTCACGAGCTCCAACAAACCATTGGTTTGATGTTTTCTCCGAAATGAGACTCTAGTCTATTTTCCCATCTAACATTCCTTGCAAATTGTGTTAGCAAGCTTCACTAGCTTAGGTAGATCTTGTATTTCTTGGGTGGAGCTTACTTTGAAAATATTATCAAAATTCACATGACACAACCTCCTATTCCATAACCAACTTTCATCTAATTGAGAAATTAAACAACTCTCACTAGCAGTATTCAGGTGAAAAATATTACCTTCTATCCTTTTACTTGAAGCAATTACTTTTCCAGAGCTTCCAAGTAACTTGCAACTTCCATCCTTGAACTAAAGATCATAACCCTTTTCCACCATCTGTTCAACACTCAACAAGTTGTGCATCAAGCCTTCAATATAAAGGACATCATCATTGTTATGCTTACTACCAAGAAAAATAGATCTTCTGCCATGAATCACACCAACATTGTTATCTCCAAATCTTACAACCCCATCGTCATAATTTTCTAAACTTACAAATTTTCTTTTGTCACCAAACATATGATGTGAGAATCCACTATCAATAACCCACTCATCCTTTTCTTCAACTCAAGTTGCAAGAACTTCCTCAACTTTAGCAGATTCAGTAGGAACTAGACCATTTTCCTTGATAGCAAGGAACACCCATTCATCCTCATTTCCATTATCTTTATTAGAATCATCATCAGTCACTCCTCTTCAGCATAGTAACATTTCTTTTGGAATCTATATTTGTTAGGCTTAGACCTAAGGAACCTTTCAGGACACCTTGATGCAAAATGACCTATTTTATTGCAAGAAAAAAATTTAATAGGCAACACTCCTTGATACTTACCTTTTCCCTAGCCTTCTTTTTTCACAATCAGTGCTTCAAACTCTTCTACTTCTCTTTCATCATCTTCAAGCTATCTCAATTATTCATCATAATTTGATGGCTTTCTAGAACACTCTCACAGATCATATCTTTTCTTGTTTCTTCTAGATACAATAGCCTTAAATGTAGATTTAGTCTTCAAAACAGATTCACCAAATTTACTCAACTCAAAGGCAGCAAGTTTACCAATCAATGTATCTCTTGTCACATTTTTCAATGACTTGGTTTCTTCAATAGCATGAGCCTTTTCTTTGTAGGAGGAAGGCAATGATCTGAGCACTTTAGCTACAATTTCTTCCTCTTCTAGGGTACCACTGGCACATCTAATACCCATCACTAGTTCATTTACTCTTTTTGCATAAAAGAGGAAATATTTTCATCTTCACCCATCTTCAAGTTTTCATACTTTCCTTTCAAACTCTATATCTTAGCCATCTTCAGATGTGTATCTACTTCATACAAAGTTTCCAACTTTGTCCAAATCTCATGAGCTATCTTCAGACCTAACACATTTATCATTTCTGAATTTGTCAAAAGCACTCAACAAAGCTTCCATAGCCCTGATGTTATTCTCAACCTCTTTAATCTCATTAGCAATGGAAGGACCATTATGAGGAATAACATATTGATTCTTTGTAATCTTCCAGTAGGGTTCACCAAAACACCTCAAATGACACTCCATCCTAGATTTCCATAGTGAGTAGTTTGTTCCATCGAATCTAGGACTATCCTTCTTGTATGATGCCATCTCAGATCATCTCAAGATTTTAAAATTCTTTAGAGGAACCTGCTCTAATACCAATTGTTGGAAAAAAAAGGATAGACAATTGATCTTCAATGTACAAAACAAAATACCTTCATGACATTCACTATTCCACTCGCAACCTACAACTCTTTCTTTCAAAAATTTCTCAATATCCTTGACATATACAAAATTCAATATAATAATGCTAATAGTGTTGACATCAATGACAACCACATATCAACAACACAACCACAACATTTGGCAATCTCCCAACAAGCTCAATGTCATTAGGGTCACAACCAAAGGCACAATTGAACATGTCTACCAAGGATTTTAGGGAATTCCAAAACTTATTGAAAGAAATTGCCATGATGCAAGTAAACTAAGATGCAATAAATGACTAAAAACAAAGATTCTAAAAATGAAAATAGAAAGCAACTATAGAAAACTGTAATGCAGAAAAATGCCAGAAAATGTCTAAAAGGGTTGTGTAAAAAGTGCAGAGAGATTGATTCACCTAGGGTGGCGAATGAGTCCGAGTATGATATTTTTTGTGTTTTTCAAAAATTATAAAATGATTCTAATGCTTTTTAGATGGTAATTAAGGATGCAAATTGTAGATTTTTCAATTTTTTCAATGATATGCAATGCAAAAATGAAATCTAAACAAAGTTAGTTCACTTATGCAATATGAGAACTTCTAGAATGTAAGAACAAAACAATACCCTAATTGAATGTTAATGCAAGCATAATATAGGATGCAATATGTGAATGAAATTAGAAATACATAGTGTTCAAAATTTAGGTTCACCCAAATGAATTGTAGATTTTTAGCACCTTGCACCTTTCTAACTCTTTTAGGATTTTTCACCTTAAAGGAGAAAGTAGGGCCAAAAATGCTAAATGGTTAATTCAAATTGTGTGATAGAAATATGTGTATCAAAATAAGATAAAAAAATCACACAAAATGAAACATTAAACTAGACAAAGGCAAGATAAATTGAATTCAAAGAAAATAAATAGAGCTTCTTCAGAACCGTTCCATTTTTCTCTATCTCTAGGGATTTGTTTGAAGCTGTTGCTCTCAGATTGTGTAAGAAAAGATTCTTAGAATGGCAACCTATAGAACGAGTATGCAAAGGGAGAGTGCTTCTCTATCCTACATGCTGGTGGAGTGAAAATGCTGATACGCATATGCACAGGGGCTATGAATTATGGATGCTATTGAAACTAAACTATGAGGATGATTGGCCATGATATGGAATGATTCTACAATCTATGAATGCTAAAAGACTATGCTATGGATGCTTGAAAGCTATTTGACTATAGTTTTCCTATATGAAAGCTTCTCCATGATTTCAAAGACTCGACAGTCCTTTTTATAGCTTTTTGTAGGCAAGAGCCCAACTGGCAAAGATCAATGGCTGTGAGATTGTCTAGTAGATTTGAATGGTGAGAGATGGAGAAGTTGAGAGGAAGATGGAGAATGTTGGGAGGTTGGAGAAAAGAATGGAGCTTTGTCTTCAACCCACAGGAAGAAGCTTGCACAGGAACAGAGAAATTAATTTTCTGTTTTGGAAGTTTGTTTCACGGTTGTTGAAGATAATGCAATATTAAATAAATAAATTTATTTAATTTCATGTGAGTTTGATTTTTGATTTGAGGACTATAGAAGATTTCAATTAAATATTAGAAATATTTAATTGTGAATAAACTTTAGAAGAATTTAATCAAATATTTGAAATATGGAAATGTGAATGGACTTTAAAAGAATTAATTAAATATTTAGAATATTTAATTATGATGTGGACTTTAGAAGAATTAATTAAATATTTAGAATATTTAATTATGAATGAAATTTAGAGGATAAGAATATTTAATCTTTATTTGAATAAAATATTCAAGCCAAGATTAAATGATAATTAATATAAATAAATCGTAATGTTTATTTAATTAATTAAGAAATGGATAAAAAAAGTGATTCAATAAACTTATTTATTTAATCGAAATGAAAGAATGAACAATATAAATAAATTATTTAGATTTATTTATATGTAGATCGAATTCAGAGATTTAATTAAATATTAAAAATATTTAATTAATTACCAGACTATTGTGATGTGACCATTTTTAGGTGTATACATTTTGCCCCTCTTTGAATGATGTGTTTTACGCATTAGTTCAAATAATTTTGAAATTTTCCCTAGATGTTGACTGTCGAATGTTGATAGGTGTATGCCCCCTCGAATGATGAATCGATAAGATTTTCATTTTTGTGAAATTTTTTGAATTTTTAGATGCTTTGAAATTTTTGATGATTTTGAAGATGTCGATTCATCATTTGAAAATAATGATATAAAGAAAATTACTTGAAAAGATGTAAGATGAAAAATTGATGACCTAAATTTCCCCTACTATGATAAAATGTGATAAAAATACCCCAATTTTGCTTTTAAATAGGTTAAAAATGTGATTTTCCATTTTAACCTAGTAAAAATTGTAAATTTTGAGCTCTAGAGTGAGAAAGATGGCACTTTCGATTCACCAGCACCGTTTCGAGCACATCCGATGACATCAGCAGCTGGCACATTATGGACCCGCGGTATGTACCCCTTTAAATTTCTACTTTTTGAAAAAAATTCGTTCGGAGCACGTTTATCCATGTTTGGATTGTGAAAGAGTGTGTTTTAGCACCCTTGATTATTTGCATAGCGCCCTTGACCATTTTCATAGCACCCTTGATCCTGTAGCACCCTTGATGATTTTCAAAGCGCCCTTGACCATTTTTATAGCGCCTATGATTCTATAGCACCCTTGATGAATTTCATAGCGCCCTTGATGTTTTCTATAGCACCCATGATTGCATGTTGTTGTGAGTGATAAATTTGTTCCCAAAGTTGTTGGAAAACAAATAATAACTGATGAATTTGCTTTTAAAGCTGTTAAAAACAAATAAGATCGATAAGTTTGCTTCTAAAGTTGTTAAAAACAAATAGGATGTTGATAAATCTGCTTTCCATGATGATGAAAAATAAATAGTTGATTGATATGTTTGCTTCTAACGTTGTTAAAAAAAAACATGATTTTGATTAATCTGCTTTTCATGAAAATGAAAAACAAACAGTTGATTGATATGTTTGCTTCTAAGGTTGTTAAAAACAAACATGATTTTGATATATTTTCCTTCCATGATGAAGAAAAACAAACAGTTGATTGATATTCAGATTTGATTGATGAGTCGTGATGATTTGATATTGATTTTGCTTTGTCATGATTATGTGTCAACATGAGAGATTGGGAATTTTGTAGTTACGGGAGACATTGTTGAAGACATGGGGATTGATTCCACAGCTAGTACAGGTAGACAGAGATATTATCGAGGCATGTGGACTGACTTCATTACTTGAGATGCCTGAGGTGTGTCTCAACAGAGCTTTATTGATAGCACTTGCAGAGAGGTGGCATAGTGATACAAACACCTTTCATTTACCGACCAGAGAGATTACCGTGACTCTAGAGGATGTGTATTGCATCTTGAGGATTCCAGTTATGGGAGAGATAGTGAGTTTTGATGTCCAAGAGGTGGGAGGTACTGATGCCTTGAGATGAATATTCAGAGATGATGAGATTGTAGGATATTATATCTCATGGAGAGAGATGATAGATTCCTATGCACCCCTACCATATGTACTTGTAGGTTTCATTGGAGGTTTTTTGTGCCCCGACCATAGGTCAAAGGGGTTCGTAGTCGGGTGGGGTCATGTTTTGGAGAGGATGGTGATGCAGGGTACACGGTATGCGTGGGGATCGTGCATGCTTGTGCATTTGTATGATGAGTTACACCATATTGTATATGGTAGAGGCCATAGTTTTGTTGTTGGTTGTTCGTTATTACAGATATGGGCATGGGAGAACTTTGCCATTATGCGACCGTTGACTCATGGATGACGGCCTGTCGGTCGATCATATAGATGGAGATATAATTATATTATTGCTCAATCGAGGCTGGGAAAACTGGATCATTGGCAGTGTCTCTTAGATGATCTTGATACAGTATGCTGGCGGCCATATGTAGATTGTAAGGCATGGCCAGAGGATGCGAGGGAGATGCCCTATGTCTTTACTTCTAGATATCTTATTGGCCGCACTCCATGGATTATTAAGAGGTTTCTTGTTGGACGGGTGTGTCGGTAGTATGGTTAGCCTCAAGGTATGCCTATGGGTTCTATGATTTATGCACGGTGACAACAGGAGATTATAGTGTGGGGTCCAGGATTTCATATGAGGTAGCGGTGGCAGAGTTCACTAGTTTAGGAGTACAAATGTGGGATTATGGAGCTGATATTCTTGATGGAGGGATGATGCCAGAGTATGGTCAGTATGTGTTAGAGCATCCTGTATGTGTTAGAGCATCCTACACCATGATTATTTGATCCTAATTAGTCTGTTGCTCTAGTTGCAGTACAAAGACCACATAGAGGCAGTTAGAGACGACAGAGAGAGACATCCTCAGAGGGTGATGATTCAGAGGGAGATGATGATGATGAGTCAGAGGGAGATAGTGATGATGAGTCAGAGTGGGGGAGGTGGTGGTGGAGGTGGCGGTAGAGGTGGTGGTGGAGGTGGTAGATGTGGTAGGAGAGGTGGTAGAGGTGGACCACGGATGAGACATACAAATCCATCATCTTCAGTAGATCCAGTGGTGCTGAGACAAATATCTTCTTTGTAGTGTACAGTGTAGAGCTTATAGAGTCAGCTACCACAGGCACAGGCCAAGATTACACAGCTTCAAGGACAGTTGATGACAGTCACTACTAAGAGAGATATAGCCAGATAGTAGGGTGATGAGGCTAGAGCTGTAGCTGATAGTCTAGAGAGAGCATCAGGAGATGGTATGGTGAGAGAGCTGACTAGAGCTATTCAAGAGGCCGTGTTCTACATGATCAGATATCATGATGTAATGCCACTTGAGCGGAGGGAGAGTTATACACAGTCTCGGTCTACTCATAGTCGTTCTTGGGCCACTAGTAGGGGTGTGACACAACCATTACCTCTAGGAGGTCCATTAGGGATAGGTGGAGTAGGTCCATTAGGTACAGGTAGGATAGGTCCTAGACCAGCACCATTAGAGGATAACACTGCCTACTGCATTGTATATGATGTTTTAGTGATAATCTGTTGAGACATTTGTATACACCCTGAGATGATCTCATTTTTGATGATATTATATTATGTATAGTTGACATCTTTGTACATTTTGACATTCATTTTTGAGATATATGAAATACAGCGATGATTTATGATGAGTGGTTCAATTTTCTATATATGCATGATGTTTTATGATATGATTTCATGATGTCAATGCCTATGATGTATATGTATGCATGATTTATGAGATGATGAATGAAAGTGCAATTTTATGATATGATTGCAATCTATTGATGAATGAATATGAAATGTTGTAAATATGATGTATATTTTATTTTTATGATTTTTCAATGCAAAGATGTATGAAATGATGTTTTTGTGAATGTCAAAATGTACTCAATCATTTTATTGGAAAGACATGAAACATTTGATACTTTTCTGGCTTTTGGAATAATCCATAAATGAAAAATGCAAATTTGAAAATGAATGCAATCTATACTAACCATGCATGGTATCTGTACAATATTGCCATTCTAAGAGCTTATTTATGCTTTTTGTGTCATCATAGAGCATTGAAATGTTGAAAGTTAATACAAGCATCAAAGGGTATGTTAGCACCAATGATGACCTGAGTATTGCTTTCATGAATTTTGATGTAGAAAGTTAATACAAGCATCTAGGTATAATTGAACCGAGATGACCTGAGTATGGCTTGCATAAATAGACAAGAGTTAATCCATTTCCTATGAAAATTCTGAAATGTCATCAATGATACATAGTAGAGCATGTCTCATGACCAATTTGCATAGTACTAATGATTTCCTCGCAAATAGAAAACAAAGAAAAATCATACTCCTTCCTTGATTTTCTAGTTCAGTACATCATTGATTTGCTCTAGAAATATGATAGAAAACCAAACAACAATTCAATTTTTTGCTGAAAATATTTCAAACATTATTCAGATTAAGATCATCAAACCTGGTTATCAACATTGATGTTCTTGTTTTGAGTAACATTTGTTTGGATCATGTTGTTTTTCTTTCATTGGCATTGAATAAGCATGTTGTGGTTGATTTGATACAACAATGTTTGCTGCATTTTGGCAAATTGTCTTGTGTCTGTTTGTGATGTTCGAAAAGCTCGTTGCCCCTCTCTTGTTCAGTCTATGTTGCTGCCCCCAGTGTAAACACAACCTAAATATTATGGATATGTACAAATATCATCAAGACATGATGAAAAACAAGGATTCCCATTGCATGATATGGATATGATAGATATGTACAAATGATAGATATGGATAGAGTTTATAAGATAAGATATATGATGTTCAAGAAGATCCTTAACCTTGTCAAGATCAAAGGTGGAAATGTAAGGAATGGGCATAGAAAGGATGATGACCATGAATGATAAGATGGATGAAACTTGTCCCTAAGTGTAGAGTGCAAGAGGAATATGGAAGATAGGATATGGATGATAGGGAGATGGAGGAAGGACTTAAGCATCAAGTTTCACAACCAAATATCCCTGTAATAAACCATGGCAATGGGAATTAGAATCCTAAATTTGGCAGATTAATGATATGATGGAAGAATCTAAGGACTTATGCAAAAGTGATGAGGGTGCAACCCGAGACACAAAAAATAACCCACAAACAAGAGAATAATTTTATTATTCAGAGAATGGAGCTTCTTACATGCAAAGGATCTCAAATCCCCAAGTTCTACAACACTTGCAAGCTATTGAAAGCTACAGAATAACCCTTTCGCAATATGTGAGCTTGTCCCCAAAAAGTTACCCAAAAATTAGAAAACCCACCCATAAATAGAGCTCCTCATTAGTTTGGAGCCAAAACAACATTCAAATTGAGTTTAGGCGGTTTGGCGCCAAAAATTTACAACATGAAGTTCAAATTTCAAAAGAGCATTTGCAATGGTATCTTCTAGAAAGTGCACCAACTTCCCGGGGCCATAACTTTTGATCCGGGACTCTGATTCGCAAATTGTTTGAACCATTGGAAAGGTCTCGAAGTCAAGAATGCGCTCAAAATTGGCTATGTGGATTTTGGAAAGTTTCAGGGCTGATCTGGGAGCTCTAAGTGCCTCAAATCCCACTCAAAATATTTTTAGGTGCAAATATGGGAAACTAAAACTGTAATATCTTTCAACCCAGGAATAGAAAATAAAAACCATAAATTGGGAATTTTATTATGACGAAAAGGGATCCAAAAATGTAAAAATATCAAAAAACTGAGAAACTTGAAAATTAACTATTTTGGGTGATGCAAGTTTTCCCTTACACCACTGGATGCTCCTGCATTAGACACCCGTGGTAATTTTTAGAAGTGACCCCATCATGTCTCAGATGGTTGACAAAAATCCAACTGGTCAACCACTGCCTTAGATAGCTAGGATGAAACTTCCACAGGCCTTCCTCTCTATTTCACCAGATATTCTTCATACTGCCTATTTCTGGTACTCCTTCCCACACGACTATCCAAGATTTCCTCAATCTCCTCCTTTTCTGAAGTAGGTGCTGGAATCCCACATTGTTCCATCATTGGTACTTCCTCTACACCACCTTCATGATACTCTGTCAAATCTGAAATGTTGAACACAGGGGAAATGTTGAATCCATCCAGCAACTCTACCTCATATGCATTCCCTGAATCATGCCTTTTCAAAATTTTACAGGGACCGAACTTCTTCATCTTTAATTTGTTATATGTTCCCACTGGAAACCTTTCTTTCCTTAAGTGGACCATCACTTCATCACCAATCTGAAACTCCTTATACCTCCTCTTCTGATCTACCTGAGCCTTATACTGCATATTCATCTTGTTAATATGTTTTCTTACCTTCTCATGTATATCCTTGATGTGTTCTGCAAAATCTTCGGCTTCAACACTTATTTTCTTCTCTTGGTCCATCTTCCTCAATTTTGGAGCTGTACCTGGGCTACCTTATACACAACTGAATGCAGGATTCACCGCTTCATGGAAGAATTGTTGTAAGAAAATTTTTCCCCGTGATCGTCCCATCCCTTAGGTTTATCTCCTACCAAACATCTCTTAGGGTTACCCGCATCTGCTAACAACCTCTGCCTATCCATCTATTTGTGATTGTGTGCGAATCAATCCTACCGCTCTTTAGCTTCTTCCACAAGGTCCTCCAAAAGTATCCCACAAATTTGGTGTCACGATCTAAAAATAATATTCTTTAAGTGCACTACGTAGCTCACCACCTTTCGGAAGAACAAGTCGCTGAATGTGGACTGCATCATGGGTCTTCTGACATGGAATGAAATGTGCCATCTTCGAAAACCTATCAACCACCACAAAGACTGAATCATTCCCTCATTATGTCCTTGGCAAACCAAGAACAAAGTCCATACTTATATCCTTCCATGGCTTCTATGGTACAGGCAAGGGCTGATATAAGCCTATATTTTGGCTCACTCCTTTACCCATCTGACATACTCTGCAGCTTTGTACAAACTTCTTCACATCCTATGAAAATTGAGGCCAATAATAATGCTCACTGATAATGGCAATGGTCTTATCCTGACCAAAATGTCCTGCCATTCCTCCATTATGCTTCTCCTTTATCAGGTTCTCCCTCATGGTACTCTTTGGGATACACAATTTACTTCCCTTAAATAACATGCCATCCTAGATTATGAAATTCAGCCACCTTGTCTTGTCCACTGAAACAGGTTCCTTGCAAGCTTTCCAAGC
The DNA here is from genome assembly GCA_007258455.2 of Sequoia sempervirens. NCBI lineage: Eukaryota > Viridiplantae > Streptophyta > Pinopsida > Cupressales > Cupressaceae > Sequoia > Sequoia sempervirens. Next base: position 15,382 of record VDFB02370928.1, read on the forward strand.
CTCTACAAAATCAGGATCTTCTGCATACAGTGTCTTGAGTTCATTGAACCCAACCACTTCAATTTGCATCTTTTTCATCAATGTATGCCTCCTACTTAAGGAATGTGCAACCCTATTTGACTTCCCACTCCTATGTTTCAAAACAAAGGTATAATTCTGCAAAAACTCTACCCATTTCATATGCCTCTAATTTAATTTTCCCTGACTATTTAGGTACTGCAAGGCCCGATGATCAAAGATATAGAACAAATTCCTTCACAACAAATAATGTCTCCATTTCTTTAATGCTTGAACTATTGCATAAAATTATGATCATATACAAAATACTTTCTCTTGGCATCATTTAACTTTTCACTGAAATAGGTAATGGGCTTACCTTCTTGGCTCAACACTGTTCCAATGGCACAACCACTGGCATCACAATCCACCTGAAACACCTTGTTGAAATCTGGGAGGGCTAGAACAAGTTGCTTTGTCACCTTCTGCTTCAACAGTTCAAAACTTTTTGCTGCTCCAGTGCTCCACTTGAATTCTTTTCTATCCCCTCTCATTGTTTCAGTCAGGGGTCCACAAATACTACTGAAGTTTCTAATGAACTTTCTATAAAAACTAGCTAAACCATGGAAAGATCTCACCTCGGTAGCAGTTCTTGGGGTAGGCCATTCTAGAATAGCTTCCTTCTTACCTTTCCTCGGTCCATCTTGAGACCTTCTACCGGTGACAACAAACCCCTAAGTAATAATTAACTCCCTCTTCACAAAACTACACTTCTTCAGATTAATCAATGCTTTCTTTCTCTTAACTTCAAAGGTTCCTAATATGCATTAGATGCCTATCCAACGCTCCATCAAATCAAAATATCATTTAAATACAAAATAACAAACTTCCCCAGAATTCCTTTAGTACTGCTCATGAGCCACATGAATGTGCTCTCTGCATCTGGCAGTCTAAAAGGCATGACTAACCACTCATACACAGACCTCTTTGTCTTGAAGGAAATTCCTTCCATCATCTCCTCTTGGATCTGGATCTCGTGATATCGAATTTCGTATCAATGTTTAGAAGTAATCAGCTCCACCTCAAATGCTCATTAGGGTCATCCATCCTTGGTAGGGGAAATTTGTACTTGATTGTTATTTGTTTATGGTCCGGAATCTGTACACATCCTCCACTCTTCATCCTTTCTTTGGTGCTAGTACTCAAGGCACGGCCATGGACTCAAACTCTCCCATATCAAACCTCCTTTCTCAACAACTCTTGAACTTATCTGTTCAACTCCTCATTTTCTAATGGAGTCATTCTATGAGCTGCCTTATTTGGCAAACTGGCTCCAGGAATCAAGTCAATTTGATGACTAATCTTCCTTATTGGTGGTAAACCCTCAGGTACATTATCAGAAACAATATCCTGAAACTCATCCAACATCCCAAAAACTTCTTCTGGAACCTTCTCACTACCCTCCTTACTCACTCTAGGAATCAATGAATAACACACATGCTCATGCTTCATACCTTCTAAAAATTTTCTTCCATCTACATAACAAATTCTAGCACTACTACATACATTTTCTTCGGTCTCCTTCAAAGGGTTTCAACTTGTGATGAACCCCATCATTTGTCAAGGAATATGTGTTTGCATGGCCATCATGTATAGCTCGCTTATTGAACTGCCACGGCCTCCCCAACAACATGTGACATGCATCCATGGGGATGATATCACAAAGTACCTCATCATGCTAGCTCCTGATCTTGAACCTTACTAGGCACTACTCATTGACCAAAAATTTGTGGTCTTTCTACAACTAGGTAATCCAACGATGCGGTGCCTTTCCTTCAGCCAACTTTGTGACCATCTCCTCTTCGGACACTGTAGATATCAATGCTCGTGACCGTCAATAATGACATCACAACATTTTTTCTTCACACTTGCACCTTGTGCAAAATAGATTCTTCCTCTATCTGTTCTTTCACTACTTTGGCTTTCGACCATTTTGCGGAAGCCTCTTTCAAGATCATTCAATGATTACCTCATCTTCCACGACCTTTAGCTCTTTATCCGCTCTTTTCCTTGTTAGAATATCTGTTCGATGTCTTTCACCACATCTGAAACATAACCTCAAAACCACCTTCAGATCTTATTCTCCTCTATCCTTCTACCTTTGATCACCTACCTTTATTTTTGACGAGGGCGTTATCTTTGCTTCGCTGGTACCCATCTTTCACTTTCATCATTTTATTTCAATTTATTGCCCTTTCCACGGACCTCCTTTCGTTCTTGCTTACATCAACCTTGAGCTTATTTCTTCCACTTTTAGAGTAAACTAATACACATCCTCAATGGCCATTTTGACTCAGGCTTAACTCCCAAATGCTTGGTCATAACCCATTAAGATATCGCCACGCTCTCCTTATCGGTTTCAGGTGACCTGCTCGATGATTATCTTGTGAAAATCTTCAACATATTCTTCACGCATCTACTTCCTTTGCTTCAACCTTTGTAATTTCTTCAACAGCATCTAACTTCTGTAGTCCATCGTATGAACCGCTTCCTCGCTTTCTACCATGCTATCCCATCTGGTGATATTTCCTTTTCCTCTTTGATTTCTTTCCAACTAGACCTCTTTCCACCAAATATTTGCATGGCCCTTTAGCTTCATTTTCTCAAACTTAACCTGATCTGGGTCCTCTATTTCCTCATACTCGTAATATTCTTTTCTAGCTTGTTGATCCACCGATTAACTCTAAAATTCGATTTCTCCATTAACTGACTTCATTTGTCGCCTCGATTTCAACAGTTTTAGCATTTATTCGACGACGAAAGCATTCAACTTCTATCTCTTACTTTCTCTTCCTTTGATTAACCTTTTCAACTACTTTAATGATCAACTTATCTTCGACTACTAAGCATCTTTCCATTTTGTTTCGACGACTCTTTTGTACTTTTACTTACGCTTTTATTTTCATTTTGAGGTATTTTTGACTTCGACGCATAACTATACCTGAAAGGACCATTTTGATTCGATGATCTATCTCACATGCTCAACAAAACCCGCCCGATAATTACTTGATGAGGGAAGAAACTCCAAGATACGTAGTAAATAACCTATAAATAAGAGAATAATTTTTATTATTCGTGAGAATGGAGCTTCTTACATGCAGAGGATCTCAAATCCCCAAGTTCTACAACACATGCAAGTTACAGAAAGCTACAGAATCACCCTTTTGCAATATAAATAGAGCTCCTCTTTAGTTTGGAGCCAAACAACATTCAAATTTGAGTTTAGGCGGTTTGGCACCAAAAATTTACAACATGAAGTTCAAATTTTAAAAGAGCATTTGCAATTGTATCTTCTAGAAAGTGCGCCAACTTCCCGGGGCCATAACTTTTGATCTGGGACTCTAATTCACGAACCGTTTGAACCATTGGAAAGGTCTCAAAGTCAAGAAAACTCTCAAAATCTGCTACACCAATTTCAGCAAGTTTCAAGGCATATCCGGGAGCTCTAAGTGCCTCAAATCCCACTCGGAAGATTTTCAGGTGCAAATCTGGGAAACTAAAACTGCAATATCTTTCAACCCAGGAACAGAAAATAAAAACTGTAAATTGGGAATTTCATTATGGATGAAAGGGGTATCCAAAAATGTAAAAACATCTAAAAATTGAGAAACTTGAAAATTAACTATTTTTGGGTGATGCAAGATTTCCCTTACACCATTGGATGCTCCTGCATCAAAAAGTTTGGATTAAAGGAGAATGATGGGGTATGAATGTTGGATAATGGATAGGAGGTTGGAAGGCCTGTTGATGGATAGATGGAAAGGTTGGAAAAATCAACATTGGCACACATCTTGAAGGGCAATGGAGAGATGAAGGAAAAATGGATTTGGAATGCGATAGGTTATTAGATGGAAAATTGGAGGAAGCTTTTGGATTAGCAAATTTGGATGCCAATTTAGATTTTATTTCTTTTATGAGACTTTTAGGAATCTACATGACTTTTGACTTTGAATTTTGCTTTGTGGACCTTTGTGGCTTTCTAAAATTTTCTTTTTGATTTTTGGACTTTTGCGGTCTTTGAAATTTTTCTTTTGAATTGACGGGCCTTTGTGGCCTTTTGAATATTTATTTTGCTTTGATGGGCCTTTATGGCCTTCTAAATTTTTCTTTTGATTTGTGGATCAAATTTTCTTTTATTTTTGCATGACTCTTCGAGGAGACATGTTGATCCTTTGATACATGTGGAATTTTATATTGAAGCTTTTGACATTTGGCACCCAAATTACTTCCAAGAGCAATGGGAGAGGTGTATTGAGATGAACGATATGGAGGTATGATGGATGAGTTAATGAAGGAAGAATTTTGAAAGTGGACCAAGGATGTGTGCCTTTATTGTTCTTGAAGAATAGGAGATGGAGAAATGTGGGACCCTAATATGGATGGAAGGGTTGACGAGCTAGGGTTGAGATGATAAGGACCATGGATAGATGGAAGGTTTGATAAACTAGGATAAGGACCTAGGATAGATGGAGTTTTTAATGGACTAGGATAAGGACCTAGGATGGATGGAGAGTTTGATGGACTAGGATACCTAGGTTGAGCACGAGGTGTATAACCAAGGCCATGAGAATATGGATGTTCTTGGACAAAAAGGGGTTCTAGGATACCTTGCTCATGAAGGCCTGATCCTTTTCCATTGTAATTCAAACTTTGACACATTCATTTACCAATGGGATATGTATTGTTTGTAAAACAAGATGCGAGTCCATTTTGAGGAGGATATGATATGGATGAGAGGATAGGTGTTGGAAGTAAACCAGAATAGATAAAGGTGGAGGATCCCAATTTATAGGTGTGGGGTTCAAGGATAACTTGAATAGGTGTGATAGGCTCTTGACATGGTGATGATGGGGTGTTTTGATCTTGACTTGGAAAAGGATTATGAAGTGGTATGAAAGGAATATCTTGATCATGAGAAGGATAATCATCTTCATGGGATGAAAGGGTATCCTTGAATGGAAGCATATATTGATCTTGATGAGGAAGTGAATCGTGAGATTTTGTAGAAATTATATCTTGATCATCAATTGGTAAGACATCATTAGATAGGACAAAAGAACTATCATGCTCTTGTGATGCAATAGAATCATGGGATGGTATGGATTGATTAGATGATGTGGAAGAAGAACTTGGAAGGATACTTGTCTCTTGAGATGGAAGAGGATTATCATGGGTGAATAATGAAAGGAGGGGATCATCATATGGTTCTTGAGAGATGGAATCTTGATCAAAGATAGGAAGGGTTTGTAGAATGTTTTGATTGAGATGTGTAGATTGAAATGAATCATTTGATGTAAAGGATATGATAGAAGAAGGTGATTGAATGAAATCATTATCTTGAGTGAAAGAATCATGAGGTTCATTTTGAATTATGAGGGATGAAGATAAATGCATGACATGACAGGATTGGTCAATTTTATTTGATGACTTAGATTTGGGCTTCTCATGTAACCTTTGCAAAAATTCAAAAACATTGAATTTGGATGATGTTGCTTTTGGAAGAGAAGAGGTTACATTCATATTTCCGTCAAAGGACTTGATATTTGTGCCCCCTTGTATTTCCTTGATTTGCCTTTGGAGTGCTCTTATTTGTTGGGGAAGACTATTAAGATCATTTAATAGAGTTTTAGTCTTTTCAGGATCTTCCTTAATTTTCTCCATACTGTAGTTAGAGGGAAATTTAGTACCTTGTTTTGCTAAAAAAAGAAAGTAGCCTTCTTTATCTCGCTCTAAGATCTTGTCCAAAATGTGGTGAAACTGTGGATCCTGTTCAACTTCTTGAATCATTTCATCAGTTATTTCATTAGTTGAACTATTCCTAGTACGAAACCTATGAAAAGGATTTTCTTCCCTATCACCCATGTTGTAAAGTGGACAACAGGCATATGCTTTTGAAATGTTCTTCTAGACTTAGATCATAGGTTTATAAGTGCAAAAATGATGATGTCTTGATCTAATAAGATGAAAATATTATGATATGATCAAATGGCATTTATAACCCTTGATTGTGGCTTCCAAGATGAAAGGATATCAAAATCCTGTTGGGGAAGTTGAATCAATAATCAAAAACTTGTTTGAAAAGATGCACTTTTTTTTTTAATTTATTTGAGAATGATTTCTTAACAAAGGTTGTGGATTTCCAATCTCTTAACATTAGAGTAATCAATGTAATCATGAGTTTTGGATGATCTTTACTAAATTAATGATTTGAAAACACATCAAGGAAGTTGTAGAATAGATGCCAATATTGGCACGATGCAATGGTTTAAAGGTGGCATTGTTGTTCTTGCCACCAAGGTTCAAACCCCATTGGGGTGATATTGTTGAATGGTTGTATTCCAGTTCAAAGCTCTGGTTCAAAAGCATTTACCCTTTAAATAATTAAGTTGTAGAATAGTTGTTTTTAAGTCCTATTCTAAACATTAAGTGTATGATCAAAATCTTTTTCAAAAATTGTTTTCACAGGTTTTTACACATGATAAATAGATCAAACAGACTCACTCTTAGTACTCAAGTAGGTCATCATAATAATCAATAGCCCACATCTTAGAACTGCGTCGACTCACATAACTGTGTCACCCCCGAAAGGGCGCCCATGTTTTTGTCTTTTCTAGGCACGTACTCAGAGTGACGGAAGTGGATACTGAATCCCCTGAGCAAACGGTCCTTGGTAGTTATATGGTGAGTGTCTTGGGGGTAGATTCTTCCCTCCCCTACACTATGATTATTAGGATGTTTGGAAACTCACTTCGGTTGGATACTACACTAAGTTCATAGTAAGGGTTTTCGTTCAGTGCGGAAAATGATAGACTCCCTCGAGAGACATCCCAACCTTTAGAACAAAGGCTTTGGGGATGGTTATCAATGCACACTACTGTCGAATGGGATTTTCATCAACCATCCGCATTTGATTAAAGTGGGTTGGAAAACTTGGCTTTAGTTCTTCCCACTTAGGTCGTTCCCGTAGGGTGAGTACTTATTCCCACTATAGCAGGCCTTCTAAAAGGTATTATCAAAGCTTGAAATTGCATGTAATGAAATAGATGAGTTTGGCATTTTGATCACCCAGTTAAGGGGAGAGCATAGGCCTATCACCATTTTAATCAAAGCAAAAAAGAGTTCAATTTTAAGCCCAAATGAACAATTTTCTATGCTAGGTGAAGATATTGCTTCACAAAGACATGGAGTTCTTTTTAGTCCAAAATAAAAGATGAAGTAACTATCCTAGGATTGCTTAATTCTTTCTAATTAAGTGACTATCCTAGGATTGATTCATTCCAATTAAGTGACGATCCTAGGATTAGTTTTTTTATTTTTATTTTGGTCCAAAAAAATAAAATTTAGAGCTCTTACTGGCCACGGTTGCATTGGATCCAATCAAATCCTACTTAAGTTACAGATTACAAATGTAGAATTTAGAAAAAAAAATGTGCTAAAACAGTCATCAAGGGCGCTAAAACATAGTTAATGAGCACTGCAGGATTTGTCAAGGGCACTACAGGATTGGTCAAGGGTGTTGTAGGATTGGTCAAGGGTGTTGCAGAATTTGTCAAAGGCATTGCAAGATTGGTCAAGGGTGCTACAGAATTGGTCAAGGGCACTGCTATATTTGTCAAGGGCACTGCAGGATTGATGAAGGGTGCTGAACTGGGTGTGACTTGCACTGAAGCATGTTTATTGCGCTAATAAGCTGTTTTAGCCATAACCTGTCAGAAAAACCTGCAAAAAGATGTTAAAATAGGGGCAAGAGCCCCACGGTGGGTGCCAAAAATGTGATAGAAATATGTGTATCAAAATAAGATAAACAAATCACACAAAATGAAACATTAAACTAGAGAAAGGCAAGATAAATTGAATTCAAAGAAAACAAACAGAGCTTCTTCATAACCGTTCCATTTTTCTCTATCTCCAGGGATTTGTTTGAAGCTGTTGCTGTCAGATTGTGTAAGGAAAGCTTCTTATAATGGCAACCTGCAGAACGAGTATGCAAAGGGAGAGTGCTTCTCTATCCTATATGCTGGTGGAGTGAAAATGCTGATATGAATATGCACAGGGGCTGTAGATTATGCACAGGGGTTGTGAATTATGGATGCTATTGAAACTAAACTATGAGGATGATTGGACATGATATGGAATGATTCTACAATCTATGAATGCTAAAAGACTATGCTATGGATGCTTGAAAGCTATTTGACTATAGTTTTCTTGTATGAAAGCTTCTCTATGATTTCAAAGACCTGGCAGTCCTTTTTATAGCTTTTTGCAGGCAAGAGCCTAGCTGGCAAAGATCAATGGCTGTGAGATTGTGTATGTAGACATGTCAAAATTACATCATGCATAATCATATTCCATTCATCCAATAAATTAGGACTTTATTTAAATCAAATCCAAATCATACATTTTCCATCATTTTCTGATTTAAATAAATCAATTTAAGTCCAAAAAGTCAAATCATCTAATCATCATTAAATCAGCCTAATCATCATTAACTTAATCTAATCCTAACCTAATGCTAATCACATCCCACTTGCATTATCTAGACCTAGCCACTTGCACAATAAATCAATTTTATTGATTTATTAAAACAATCATTTTCCCTCAACATGACAAGTCAAACAGGGCATTTATTGCTGTTTTTCCTTGTCCCCCTCTCAGCATTTATGACAAAATTTGAATTCAAATTTTCCCCCTCTTGGGCACTCTTCCCAAATCTTGCACACACATCAACTAATCACCACTTGACAAGTGTCCTCAATTCATTGGCAGAATCTTAGTCCCACATTGGTCCCTCTTCAACACTTATCATTTTGAAAATCCTTAAATAGGTGCTTCATCTTTGAGAAAATCCTTCACAATCTCCACAATTTCATCCAAAAAGCATATGCAAAGTTACTCTCCTTGAGAACTAATTTTGCTCATCATTTCCATCTTATCATCATCATCTAAGCTATCAATCAAGGATTGGGAAAGGGTCACTAGCACATGTGACACCAATCCAATATGGGATAGATTGGTTTCATGTTTTTCTTTCTAGGATTTTATGTATCTTGTTATTAGATAGCATTTTAAAACATGTTAGATATCTCATATGGATGTTGAATGGTGCTTATTGCTTGGAAACTAATCATGTTTGTATATGTTAGTTACTAACTATTTGCAGATTTCGATGTCCACAAAATGGCGCTAGAAGGAGGGCGGCCCTCACACCAGCTTGTTTGTTGTCTAAATATATTTCACAATATCTCATTGCTTTCAACTAAACATTTCATTTGAATACCTTATCAGAATTTGAAAGCCTTATCTTTCAACTAAAGCCTGTGTTTCTTTGGATATATCCACTGCAGTCAATGATTTAGAAGTTATTTCATTAACTATAGAATTTAGAGTGACAGTTTTAACAGGCCATTCAACATACACAGGCGGGTCTAGCTCAGCATATTTGACACAAAAGAACACATCACACAATCTTACGACACTGCCATCATTGGATCTCATAGCCTTAAAGCAATTACCAACTTCATACCCATCGGGTGTCCTAAATCTATGCTTGATCTGCATTTTACATCTTGTATTCATCACACTATTAGTACGTTGCACATTAAATCATTGTCTGGTTTTTGGTTGGCATCTTAAAATCATTTTGTCTCTGCTTACAATCTCCATCTAGCACATATAGTATTGCGCTATTATTCATGATTATCTCTTACACTCGGTCTGTTTTCACAGCCTTGAATGACTTGCTGACTCACTGATAGACTGCCTTGTCTGTCACTGCATTTACATACATATGTCCAGAGTTTCTTTTTAAGAAGCTTCATTCACCCTTTTTTTTTCAAACCTTGACCAGCATCCTCCTAGCATATTGCGCAGGCCCAGGCATCTCTTTACACCCAATATCTTCCATCGTATCAATGTGATATACATCATTTTGAACTTCAGGAGATCCAGTGCGCAGGAGAAATGCAAGTTTATCGAACTTTGAACATATATTCATTAGTTCTTACGTGGCTACCAATTGAGACTCGAGCTTGGTTATTTGTTTTTGAAGTTCATAGACCGCACTCATATAGCATTTATGGCGTATCTTGTCACCTGCAGACTGCATTTACTTCTCGTAGACTAATGTGACTTTGTTTGGTGCGTTGAAGATCCTTTTCAAAATCTGCACGGGCACGAGGAGGTTGTGGCGATTGATTTGAGAACAATAATGCCAGCTGCCTCTGACAAATGCATTTTTTTCTTCTGTCTTCATGCAATCTGCGTAGATTTTTTATTTGTTTACAACTGCACCATCTGACAAACATATTCTTTTGTTTACTAGATCGGTGTTCATACTCTACCATAACATGCCATGAACAACATACTTCACCTGCCTATTCACATTCTTTATGTTTCATTTTCTTGCTGCAGGTTGATGTCACTTAATTAGACACATGCCCTGTCTATGCTTCAACATTTCTTTTGTATTATTCTGTCAAACAGTTCACGCGCCCTGTCTATGCCTACACATTTTTCCAAAGAACAGTTCACACGCCTTCTCTATGCTTTTTGCAATAAATTGCCAGAGAACAGTTCGCATATCTTGTCCATGCTTCCACCATTTTTTTTAATTTTATTTTTCTGTCAAATAGTTGTCACGCCTTGTCTATGCTGCCGCATTTATTAGGAAACATTTTTCACACATTGTCTATGCTTTCACATTTATTAGGAAACAGTTCACGCACCATGTCTATGCTTTTACTATGTTTTACATTCATCTGACAGGGTTGTTGCAGTTAAAATACCAGGGTTGACGTCTTGCCATGCTTGATATCGATGGCGAGGAGTGTAGGCGTGACTGTCAACTGCATTTGCTTGAAAGTTCTAAAAAAATCATTGGTTACTATCATTAAATCCGCCTGTACTTGAGGCTTATGCCTTTTTCAACAGATCTTTAAATCTTTTCTGAAAACTGACGCCTGTAGGTTTACATGTGCAGATCCTACAATCACGCTGGATCTCAGATTGAGTGCTTTAAATCATGTCTATTGTAGCTCGATACAGATATTACATTTAATGCATGAATCCAGCGAGGAGATAAATGAATGTGTGCAGTCTGACAGACGGAACTTTACTAGAAAAGTACACTGGGGAAATATAGAGGATTGATGTTGATGTGAACATCCATTTTAAATGCATGAATCTATGATTCACTTTATTTTGAATTTGAACTGTTGTCGATGCATTTTGGCGCCCACTTTATTTTGAAATTGGTGATAACCTATGCTGCGGGAAAAAGTTTTTTTTTTATGTTTGGTCCTATTTTCAATCTAAGCATCTTAATTTTTAGATTGATTTTTTTTATTGACTTAGTGGTATGATAGGATAGCTTATGATATATTTTATTATTGAGTCAATTGATTTTGTCAATTCTCATCATAAAGAACTCATGTGTGGCTTAATCAATTTCGTTTTCTCAAAATAGTGGACATGTTTTGTGTTATCGTTTTTGTAATACATGCCTAACTTTAATTTTTCGTGTTAATAGGTACAAAGCTGAAAATCAACGAAGGTACAAACGAACAACGAAGGCGAAAATGTGCAAAGCAAAAGAGGAGGAAGATTTTTGTTTGAAAACACAATGTGTTTTTTAACACTTTAAAACTACCTCACAAAACGAAAACGAAAGGAGGGGAAGATTTTTTTTTGAAAACACAATGTGTTTTTTTTAAAACACTTTAAGTGTTTGATCAACACTTCACGAAATTGTTTTCCTTTTCGTTTTAGAACATTAGTTTTCAATTGGGGCTAAAACGAACAAATTGCTTTTCATTGCAAAGGACTTAAAACGAACCTTAGGACAAACTTACTAGATTTCGTTTTGGTTTAAAATTGAACAAGGCAAACTTCACACTTGATTTTGGTGCTTAAAATGAAGTCATCATTGCTTTGAGGCTAAAACGAACAAGTGCTTGATTGTGTTATTTTGTCTTTTGAGTGCGTATCCTCTCCCCTTGCGCTTCGTGCGATCTAGGGTGCAAGAGAAACACTCAAAATACATTTTTATTGCTTTAAAACTTAATTTTGGGCTTAAAAATTGAACATCTTATACTTGCGGTGTGAGTAGGAGGCATTTTGTACATTCTGGGTCGCTGGCGCGTCAGATCGATCGGTCTGGTTAATGTCGCCGCGGCGCGTTTATCTTCCAGAACGCGGGGAAAAGTACTCACCCAGCGGCGACTCAACCGGGCAACGCTCCTAAAACCAAGAGTATTTCAGTAGGTTATAAATGAGTTTTGGTTAAAGCGCCATAATCGCGATTAGCTCCCGAGCAGGGTGGATCGAAGGGACTCTTGCCTTGCGTTGGAGTCAACTCCTCTGGGCAGGAAGGAAGTCCTTACTAGAACCTGTGTGTTAGAATTTGCCAAAATCTTATCCGTTGGTGCAGAGCGGTGGTTGACATCCCACAATTCGGCTTTTAGTAGGATGAAGGCATACTGACAGGTTTCATGGGTGTTGATGTAGCTGCCCGGTATAAGTGGAAGGTGCCGTGGAGGAGCGGTGGGATCCAAGCATGCAACATCTAAGCTAAAAGTAAGTAGTACGGACTTGTCCAAGTGGGGACTCAACAAGCATTGTCTATCACATCCATAGGGCTTGTAAGTATTCTTTGTTTGAAAACACAGTGGGTATTCGAAAACATTTTGCAAACAAACACTAAAAACATGATCATGCAAATTTCCATTTGTTGAAACAAATGCAGCACCCGAAGCGGATTTAAGTGTTGTTGCCTTCCCTTGGGACTATGTCCTTAGAGGTTTCTCATCACTTGAATTTATATCGTCATTTGCTCTAACTAGGGTTAACAATAGGAAATCCCTTTGCCTCAATTTCTTGGAACTCCCACACAACACTTTGTGGGAAGAAAAGGAATTTAGACATTGGACATCTTACTTTGAAACTTTAATCAAGAGTGTTTGTGGTAAAAAGTACTCATTAAGCAAAGATAACGAATTGGACCCCACACATGTGCTTGATATCTTTTGGTCATATTGGTCTTTTGATTGCTCTTAGAGAAAAGTGTGTTCTTCAATACCTTGGCCTAGTCAACAAAGTCTCTCTAAGTCTCTTAGGATCATCAAAACTTCCATCATCCATTCAAACATTTATCAACCCATCCATCTAAACAACTTTAGAGCTTTTGAAAACATCATTCTAGACTTGGGTACATCCTTAAACCAAATCAAAGTCAATTGTTTAATTAGGTGTGTGGGAATGCATCCTTTCTCATACATCTAATTGAATTAGCAAACCTTTTGAATAAGTTCATCCTAAAGATAACATCCAACATTTTAGGGTTTACAAGTTCATCATCCAAATCAAACCAATCAAAAAAAATCAAGCCCTAAGTCTAGCATTGATCCAAAGTCCTAAACGTTCATCATCCATATCATTTTCACCTTTCATCCTTCATCTCGTCATTGATCCTAAGAACCTTGGAGGTCACTTTCATAACAAAGTCAAAACACAAGAAGAACATGGAATATAAACTTGATCCATACATCTTGGGCAATCCAAATCAGTTGAATCTTCAAAGCCTTGCAATGCATATCAATTATCAAAGTCCATGCATAGGATCATTGCCTTCGACAAATATCAATGGTACAACAAGTGTGAGTATGCCCATGTCAAAGTTTGGAACACATTTCCCAATGATAGATCTAAGTCCAAATCTGCAAATCCACCAATCAAACAATCAATACATGAATCTTCAAACAAGCAACATCATCCCACCAAATCCCTACAAACCAAATGTGGATGTACCAAGTGCAACTTTTCAAAACATGAATGCTAACTCGAAAACTTTGGAAGAAATGATTCCCCAATACCAGCAATGTTCATCCTATCATGCCAAATCTAAACGTAAAACCCAAATAGGCAGCCCATCCAAAATTCAGAACATAATCCCATTCAAAACTGCAAACAGCGCATGCCAAAACTACTTGAACACAAGCCAATCAATATCTCAAGTGTGAGTCCAAGATCAAAATCAGAACAAATTTGGCAAGATCAAATTGAGAATAGTTTGAGGGCATTTAGCGCCAAGAAATCTCACCCTGCCGTGTTGCTTGGTTTAAGGATTCACACTTTACCTAACACCAATCCATCCACCCAATTTCGTCAAGCTACAGAGTCAATCAAACCATCCCGTCAAATCCTTTGAATATACCATCGACATCGCACCAACAGATGGTATCCAATCAAGCAACAATGATGATCCCAACCAATCAAAATACGGTCTCCCAAGGACCTATCACCTCAGTTATTCCAACCATCACTATCCCTTCAATCATTCCAAACACCACTATCCCGCCCATCACATCTCAAACCCCCACAATCAATCCAAGCGTATCTCAAACACTTGTCACTACATCCAACATGATTTCGAATCCACCACCACCCCCACCACCACCAATTTCCACCACATCAATCCAATACAATGTGACATTACAAGCTGCTTTTCAAAAAGGATACCAACAATATCTAGCCATGCAACAAGCAACAGAAGCTCAACAAGTGCAACAATCCTCTCAAATTTCCCAAACCTCTCAAGCTACCCAACCAACACAAGCACAAACACAAAAGATAACAACTGTTGAGAACAAAGATCAAGATCACTCCATCATTGAATACCTTGAAGTTGTGTCTACTCCATCCAATGATCAAATGAATATATGTCAAGAGTCACCTCTCAATCATGATCAAAATACATCGACAATACCCAACAATGATCCAATTCAAGAAATGTCAACATCATTTGACCCTATGGTTGAAGACATTAGAAATCTCTCTATTGCAATTGTTGAAAACAATGTTCAAAATCTATCCATCAATAAAGATATTTTTGCTTCATCCAACGAGGCATCGACCAGTGATCATGTTGAAAATGTATCTACATCACCTAATGAGGTAGAGGACATATCTCAAGAATTTATGCCAAAGTATGATCAATGTCTTTCACCAAAGTATAGCAATGGCCCTTTCCAAGACATATTGACATCCTTCGACCTCATGATTGCCGATATTGAAGGAATCTTCAACTCGACACCTGATCCAAGTCCACTCAAAGATCATGAAGATATTAAGCCACTTCCCATGCATAATGAAAATATCCAAGAACCATTTGTAAGTAGTCCATCCTTTGGAACTGATCCATGTCAAGAACTTGATCCAAAGCATGTTGAAAGCAACTCCGAAATTAATCAAGATCAAGAATTTGTATCTTCGAGCTACTATAATGATCTAATGGACACTCTCCTATCCATGCAAGATGTCACAAATGATGATCACACCAATATAATGCATATTCATCCATCTACCCATGAGATGCTTTCTATGGATGGACACGTAGATGATCTTCATCAAGAACAAGATTGTGTTACACAAAAAGAGCATATTCTTAACTCCTACAATCAAACAGAGTTATCAACATCAGGATCAGATATGTCCCAAACTGAGATTGAGGACATCATGAATAAAGATATCTAGCATTATCCGCTCAACAAAACAAGTCAGATAGAACATCCAGAGTTAGCGGAGCAGCAAATTGAAAGAATGTCAACTACGGTGGTCATCTATCAGAGAACACTTATTGAACAAGAGCTCTTGGAACAGGAGAAATCAAAGCATGAAGGTACTACTACCACCATACTGGGGGCAACTTCATCTTGTGCAAATGTCAACATAGGGAGCATGAAGAGTTCTTATGATGAAACCATTGTCAATACTACAACTAACCCGTATGAGATCTTCATTCACCATCACCCCATCCATGAATTGGGACCAACATCCAAAAGAAGGTTGAGATAAAGTCCAAGAGAAGTTATCAGCAAAGAAGTTGAGAAAGCATAATGGACAAATCAGAAGCATATAGACTACAAATAATGAAAGATCCATCCTATCAAACTCCATCAGTCAAAGAAACTATGGGACAAAATCAAAAAGGAAAAATTATCCATCAAGGATGTCCACAAAATCAAAAGCAGGATTTTCAAGCGACATACAAAGTGTATCAAGCAGTTGGTCCTAATTCCACGCACACTTCCGTATCCACCCATCATTGCTCATCTTCCCAAGTTTGGAGAGTCAAAGGTTCCAAACTGTCAACCAATCCATCTCTTATCCCTAAATGCACTCCATCCACACCTCCACGAATGATATCCAATTCTCATATTAGGCCTTGGCATTGTCATGGATTAAGAGGCAATCTATGTGATGTCTTTGCTGAGGAGACAAAAAGTCCAAATCAGGTATCCAATGAAACTTGAATCAAGAATCCCAAAGTAGCATTCAAGTGCATTATCTTGCCAAAGCGGAAACTATGGCGGGAATATGTGGCACATTATGGCGGGGGCATCACATCAACACCACCGGGGGTGGTTAGCGAATCTTTAGAAAATGCGAAAAGTCAAAACAAAAATCCAGAATAGAATGAAGTAAGGGTAAAGGTAGTCCTCTGGTGAAACACTCACGGTGGCGCTGGGGCTTCAAGACGCGTGAAAACACGGCAAGCGAATCATGTGTGGAATCGAGCATCTACGTGCGCTAGTTCTGTTGAAAGCATCTCATCCCATCCGTAATAAATTGAGCATTCCATCCATCTTATCAATAATATATCCACGCATCCATGAACCATTTATCCAATCCATTTTCATCCATATTCACCCATAGTCCAAGTTATCTTGATTTTGATGAAATTTTGGAGCACACTTTACGCTTGCTTACGGTAAAACATCTTGACATGGGTCATTTTCATTGATCCTATCCTATCCTATGTTATCTGAGCTATGAAGCATTATCCAAATGAGCACTTGTTATCCGAACACCTTATCTTATCGCAAGATAATCCTTGGCATACTTTGCATGCTTAGCATATCCATCCATCCATACACCTATCCAAGCATCCATCCATTGCATTCCATACGTTGCTAGACATTGGGGCGGATATGTACATCTTGCTTCGGGAATAAATCTTGATCTATATCCTTCACCTTATGTGGCGATCCGAACATTGGAAAACATAAAGTTAATTGGTCAAAGCATCTGCAATCCAAAAATCCGAATCACTAGCCCATGGCATATTTTGACGAAAACAGTCCTTATCAAGCTTCATCTTTCATCGAACATCAATCCAAACAATCACTATCAGTCGCATCTAACACACCCGTCAAACGTCACATCAAATCATCCAAACATCTTTTGTTTGAAACCAAGCTTCATCAATCACGATCAATCAAATCCGGTCAAAAAATCATCATCTCGGGATATCCTTGTGTTGCTTAACACTATCCTTGCATTGTCGTGTATCCTCGACAATGTTATCATTATCAATCTTGATCAATCCATCCTTGCATTGTTGTGCATCCTCAACAATGTTATCATCATCAAATCATCATCAATCAAATCCTTGCATTGTTGTGCATCCTCAACAATGCTATCTATCATCATCATCAATCCATCGATCCAATACATCAACCTTAGCTTGGTTTTTAGCAAAATCCTAAACAGAGCACTGCTATCACATCCATATCAGAATCATCAAAATCATGCAAAAATCCAAAAACATTAGAAAATCAAAAAAATCCAAAAACATCCAAAACATATCAAAAAATCCAAAAAACACTCAAAAGCGAGAAAACATCAAAACGGTGAGAATCAGTCACGATAGATCACGAGGCTTAAGCGTAGGCGAGCTCATCTTGATCGGTGAGACATCAAAATCAAAACATTTTGAAAAACATCAAATCCAAAACATTTGGAAAAACATCAATCAAAACATTTGAAAAAACATCAGAATCCAAAAACATTGAGAAAACATCAAAGATCCAAAACATTTTGAAAAGACATCAAAGAGCCAAAACATCAGAGAATAAAGTCAAAACATCTACAAAATCCAAAAACCCAAAACAGCCTCCGAAACGTTTCGAAACACGTCGAAACATCCAATGTTGAAAGAATCCATCCATCTCATGAAAAATGGCCGATAAATCCATCTATAATAATGATCCACCATCTTTCTTCACAAAATCCCACAGCAGCTTAATGAGCAATCAAATACGTTCAGAAGCTGAATCAGTCTTCAATTTTAAATCAAAGCAAACAACAAATCGTTCATAAATAAAATCAAAGAGATCTTGATCGTTTTCAAACATGGCCGGTCGATAGCATGTCATGACCTATCAATCAACTTATCAAACCATCATCATCCTATACAAAGCATGTCCTAGGATCCGTTCCGACAATGGGCACTTTTATCAAATCAACCACTTTGGGTAAACAAAACGACGTGTCATTAACATGTCCTAGGATCCGTTCCGACAATGGACATTATCTTTTGGCAATGAGTTTTGGCTCCCATCTTTTGAAACACATTCCTTTGGATAGAGGTATGAAGAACATTGGTTTGTTTGTGTACTTGATCTTTTCTTTTGATTTATCTTATTAGCAGCTCATTCCAAGGACCTCTTGGTGATATCGAACAAAGGATTTAGAGATAGGAATGGGGCAAAAAGCGATCATTATCTTTTGTCTGTGCTTGTTAGTTCTCTTAATAATATAACTTGGCGAATGCTTAGCTGTTTAGATGCATCCCTATATAAGGTTTTCCATTATGTCCAAGAGTGTGAACAAGGAATATCTACTCATGCGAGTCAAAGTCCATCTGCCTTTGAAATTCTAGCTTCATCCACAGTCCTTTATACCTTGATGCATCATTGCTTAGGTGTTATCCAAGAAATAAAGTAGTGATCAACTTTGAAAATCCAATCCTTGATAAGTACAATCATCATCCCATCATCATCTTTTATCATTTATAATAACATTATCATCATCATCTCTATCAAAGTCTCGACCAATCTTTGGACTTGTGGATCCTCTTGTCATCATCTAGAACTCCACACTAACATTTGCATCATGAGATAGTCCATCGGCTGCATCCATCCTGCATCAAACTGTTAGCGCCATCCATCATGCATCCATTTGTGCATTCATCTTACATCCAATCCTTTAGAATTACGCATATGCATCATCCATCTCATATCATATCATCATTTAAGTTGTTTTAGAATAATAGATTTATTATTTACAATATTGAAATCATGCTGCATCGTCATCCATAACCATCCATTTTGAACCTCTTTATCGGCGAGATTAGGTATAACGATGAATCTTTTTAAACCGATCTCTCGAGAGACAGTAGCGCGGTCATGCCTAACCATTTGGGGCATCCGAAAAATCATGAAATTTTTAAATTTCGATCGCGGCAAGTTATTCTTTGAACCAACGCAACAAGTACATTGCTTCAAAGAGGGGCAAAATGTAGACATGTCAAAATTACATCATGCATAATCATATTCCATTCATCCAATAAATTAGGACTTTATTTAAATCAAATCCAAATCATACATTTTCCATCATTTTCTGATTTAAATAAATCAATTTAAGTCCAAAAAGTCAAATCATCTAATCATCATTAAATCAGCCTAATCATCATTAACTTAATCTAATCCTAACCTAATGCTAATCACATCCCACTTGCATTATCTAGACCTAGCCACTTGCACAATAAATCAATTTTATTGATTTATTAAAACAATCATTTTCCCTCAGCTGCTGACGAATTAAGCGGGGCATTTTGACTGTTTCGCCAATACCTCTCGGCATTTCTAATTTGATTTCAAGGTACCCTCATGGGCGCTCTTCCCAAATCTTGCACACACATCAACTAATCACCACTTGACAAGTGTCCTCAATTCATTGGCAGAATCTTAGTCCCACATTGGTCCCTCTTCAACACTTATCATTTTGAAAATCCTTAAATAGGTGCTTCATCTTTGAGAAAATCCTTCACAATCTCCACAATTTCATCCAAAAAGCATATGCAAAGTTACTCTCCTTGAGAACTAATTTTGCTCATCATTTCCATCTTATCATCATCATCTAAGCTATCAATCAAGGATTGGGAAAGGGTCACTAGCACATGTGACACCAATCCAATATGGGATAGATTGGTTTCATGTTTTTCTTTATAGGATTTTATGTATCTTGTTATTAGATAGCATTTTAAAACATGTTAGATATCTCATATGGATGTTGAATGGTGCTTATTGCTTGGAAACTAATCATGTTTGTATATGTTAGTTACTAACTATTTGCAGATTTCGATGTCCACAGTGTACATTTGAATGGTGAGAGATGGAGAATGTTGGGAGGTTGGAGAAAAGAATGGAGCTTTGTCTTCAACCCACAGGAACAAGCTTGCACAGGAACAAAGAAATTACTTTTATGTTTTGGAAGTTTGTTTCACGGTTGTTGAAGATAATGCAATATTAAATAAATAAATTTATTTAATTTCATGTGAGTTTAATTTCTGATTTGAGGACTATAGAAGATTTCAATTAAATATTAGAAATATTTAATTGTGAATAAACTTTAAAAGAATTTAATCAAATATTTGAAATATGGAAATGTGAATGGACTTTAAAAGAATTAACTAAATATTTAGAATATTTAATTGTGATGTGGACTTTAGAAGAATTAATTAAATATTTAGAATATTTAATTATGAATGAAATTTAGAGGATAAGAATATTTAATCTTTATTTGAATAAAATATTCAAGCCAAGATTAAATGATAATTAATATAAATAAATCATAATGTTTATTTAATTAATTAAGAAATGGATAAGAAAAGTGATTAAATAAATTTATTTATTTAATAGAAATGAAATAATGAACAATATAAATAAATTATTTAGATTTATTTATATGTAGATCGAATTCAGAGATTTAATTAAATATTAAAAATATTTAATTAATTACCAAACTATTGTGATGTGACCATTTTTAGGTGTATACACAAATCATGTTATTTGGGATGTTGTTTAAGCTAAATGAAGTGAAGTAAATGCAATTAAGTGATCTATATGAGTGAATTTGAATGCAAAACATAAGATTTAAACAATGCTAGAAAACACAATGTGATATGCAAATAATGAAGTATGAATGAATAAATGCAAAACAAAAGGAGATGGACTGAATTAATGTGCACCTAGAGGTTTGAAGAAGATTCTAGAATTAGTAGGATGCTTTTTGGAATCATAAGAAATCAATAGTGAGACCCATTCACCCAGGGTGGTGAATTAGTCTTGCTTTTGGTGAAAACTGTCGGGAACCAGTTTCTAACTATCGGGATCCAAAATTTGAAAAACCCTAGATTTTTAGTCTTAAGGTGAGACTCATTCACCACTACTGGTGAATCAATACTCTCTCAAAATTCTAAGAAATTAGGAGACAACTTTGCAACTCTAGATCTAAAAATGTCTGCTTGTCAGGTTGTCAAAGTCAATTCTACAGGTAATGGACAAAATACCTTCTCCAAGCTTGAAAAATGGTTGATTTGACTTGAATCACCTAGTTTACTTGTTGACCACTCTTCAACACCTAAATACTTGTTAAATCTACACACTAAAGTCTACAAACACACATGTAAGAGGGTAAAAATGGTTGAAAGTTAGCAAATAGGGGTTTTCCTTGGTCAAACCCCACTTTGGTAATCAAACTCTTAATAAAATAATAAAATAAAAGAGAATGATAAAAAAATAACATGCAAATGCTATCAACTTACCAAACCCTTGAACTGATGAAAATCTAAAGTTGTGTAAATGGATGCTCCAAAATGCTTGATTAGTGCTTGATTTGATGTTGTAAGATGCTTGAATGCTTGAATGAATGGGGGTTGAAATGGATGTAAAAACACTTATTTATATAGTCTTGTTCCTTAATAACCCATTAATACCTCATCACAGGCTAACATCAAGTGATTTTGAATAAAAACCTGAAAGGAAATTTTAAATTTTTTGAATTTGGTGCTAAAGAGGACTCATTCACCACCCATGGTGAATGGGTCCCACCTAGGACCTAAAAATGGGTGTTGGGAATTCAATCATGTTTAATGTTGTTTGTCAGGTTTGCATTCAAAAATTCACCTAATTAGGTCTTATAAGGGCATAATGTAACGCCCGTCGTGCAAACCCCAAAGAACAATCACATAAAGAAAAAAATGCAAATTTTTTATTTTTTTTAAAGAAAAACAAAAAATCAATATACCAAATATTAAATAATCATATACATGATCATAAACTTCATTTTATTACAATACAAATAACATAACTGACTATGTTCTTTGGGGCACACGAGGTCACATCAAATTAAACATTACAAAGCACCAACACATAAGATACCATTCTAACAACAAAGGAACTATCAATAACAACATTAAATATATACATAGATTCCATCATAAGATAAAACCATGAGGAATCACATAGCCAAGTAAGGATACAAGGTTGAAATTTACATTACAACATCCTTTAAATATACAACATATCCATAGCCATAATTTACATCATGATTCCCAATCTTGTGGGATGAATACAATATACAAGTTATCAAAATACATAGAGATCAACTAGTACAAATCTTCAACTGGATGAAACTAGCCAACAAACGCTGATGGGGAACCCAATGGTGTGCGAAGCACATTCCACCCCACCACCCCCATGCTAAGAGGTGATAGAGAAGTAACTCCGAACAAGTTTGTCAACTGATAAGAATCGATGTACAACCATACAAGAAGTACCAAACATAGAGCCATAACACAATACTCTAAATTACAATGAAACAAACAATAACATCCTATAACAATACCATAAGAGTACAAGGTCATAAATATCAATGAGATCATACAAGGCCACAAAGTACACCAAAGATGAATTAAGACAATAATCATAAATCAATTTAAATCCATTAAACAACAATCCAAACCAACTCCCATAACCTACTTCCAGAGGAACACAAGAAAATAAAACACATGGGAAACTAGGGGAGAGTGTCATCGCATAGTCCTACATGGGCTATCCTGTGCTCTTCCTCCCAAATGGAGGCGTCGGTCCCATCTATGGCTATCATGTGCCCTTCCTCCCAACTGGAGGCGTCGGTCCATAGGGTGACTCATGCGGAGCTGTAAACCTCTTGTGAAGATGAGGTCACGACCTTGCCAACCATGGCCTTCTCAGCCTTCCATTAGTCTATAGAAGCACTAATGAAGATGAGGCATCCATATTTTAAAATCTTATAATGATATTACTACCCAACTCTCCTAAGTTAATTATTAGGTTTTCAATTGTTTATTAACTCACTCATGGGTTATCCTGTGCCTTTCCCCTTAAGTGGGGCACCGGCCCCCACGAGGAGCCACTCTCCCTAGAGACCCAACCAAAAACCAAAATAGAAACAGGGGTTGTACCATCACAATCATAAACATCAAACTGCAACAATAAAATAATATGCGAGGCATATCCCATCTTGCAAATAAATACCATAAAAAAATTCCCACAACTCAGTACACCCCAATCATAAAACATAACATAACAGAAGCTCATGATAAAAAGATATACAATCAGCAAAATCACAATCCTATGGAAGACTACAGTTTTAACACAAATGGGGTTCCCACATCAATGAACTCACAATGTCCCAAACCTAACAAGTCTACAAAACTTCAACTTCACAAAATACAAATAAAAAGATAACTTATTTAATTCCATATTAAATTCTATTTCCACCATATACACATTAAAATAAAGAATTAAACAATCAATGCTGATATATATTCACAAATTGCCTTTTTACTATATTATCCTATCAAAGTTCATAATTTAACAAATTAATAGAAATTCCTTTCTATTTTCATATTTTCACTATAATACAATCTTGTTTAATTCATACCAGAAAAAGAAACAATCTGGTTACAGACAGATTCAATTGATTAATTTAATAGTTAAATTAGTGAAACCTAATTAAATGAATTACTAAATAAATATAAATATAAATAATTAAATAAATATATATATATTTATAAAAGAATACACACACATTAAAAATTAAATAGAATTTTCGTTTCAAACAAAATAAAGCACATCCATTTCGAATGGGAAACGGCCACCAAAAGCTCAGAATACTACCAACCGCGGACAGTCTACGGACTGTCACAGCAGTCTGACGGACTACCGTGGATATTCTGTAGTCTGCCGCACGGTACAACGGCTGGCTGGGTGGTGGGTATGGCCGAGGCCGAACCATCACTCAGTCAGGATTTTATAATACCAAAATAAAATTAACAGCACAACAGAAATATGGCGAGATTTGAACCTTAAGAATTAAATTTTCATTCAATATTTATATATATATGTATGTATATATATATCTAATATATATATATAGATATATATAT